>JBBPNE010000084.1:0-64060 GCA_038090735.1 Xerocomellus amylosporus | reverse complement strand
GGGGTGTGCATCAAGCACTGCCATGAAGAAGGCACTGCCTTAATGAAAGAGGTGAGGCATGTGGTTATAACAAATAAGAAGCATAGAAGTGCACAGCACCGGAGGGGTGAGGCAAGTCGTGCGCTGCGCATGGTCAAGGGCAGGCATAGGCCTGGTGTGAAGGCAGCATAGCTGTCATGAGGCTAAAGGGGATCTTATCAGTCAAGACAAGAGATAAGATAAGAGACAGAAAAGAAAAGTCTAAGTCCGTTATGTTAGGCGCTAAGAGTGACCGTAACACATGGTCCATCTGTGCAGCAGTTTGGAGCATCTGGCCAGTGATCAGTGCCTTCTTGTTGACAATGGACCCAATAAATGAGTTGCCATCCCATGCTCAAAGGTTTTCTGGCGTGATCAAGCCCAGAGTCCCTCCAAGGGTGCTCTTCACATCATCCATTTCATTAGAAATCTTCTCGAATACAAGTTTGATTGCATGAGGTTCCATTCAACACAAGAGATGTGCACGGCCACAGTTGTTCTTGAATATAAGGTCTAGTATCATTGTGAACTTCCCAGATTGATTGGTGAAAAAAAAACCTTTGGTAAACCGTGAATTCTGGTTTGGATGGGTCAAGAATATCGAGGATACAGTCGAGAAGCGATATGCGTCCTAGGCGAAGAATCTGTAGTGCGTTGCGGATGCGATCGTCACGGCTGCATCGCCTACCGGTCGTATCGAGTTCCATCTCATTGTCACGATCAGCCCGGAATCCATCCTAGTGAAGCCTTTCGAATGTCACCAGTATCATGCCAAGGGCTAGAACGATTTGACGAGCTCGAAGAGATTTCGACAATGAGAAAGCTTATGTTGAAGGACAAGCTTTACAGTCGGATGTCGGTGGACTTAGCATAATCTTATCTGAAGTTATCATTCAGGTCACTTCACTTATGTATCTGCTTATGTATGACAACAGAAAGGTCCAAAAACAAATCTATCGGTCAGCTGACTCTGGGAACCCACTCATCCAGCCAAATTCAAACCCAGTTTTACCAGTCCGTCTATCGACGGCTTGCAACGCCTGCCTCTTTTAGACGGACTGGTCACCAGTCTATGTATTGCCAGTGTCGACAGAATGGTGTGAACAAGCCTAACTAGGAATAACGGCAGCGCAGCCACCTGTGCCTATTTAGGCTTTCCCACCGGGAGTACTAGGTGGTGCCTTGCGCCAATATGGTTATGTCACGTCACGTCACATTGTAACTCTCTCATAAGCCTGATCGATGATCGATGATCGACGTGTCACTCTTGCTCCGTCCCCACGACATAGAACTCCGAATCTGCCCTCTCGCTGACCAGTACAAGGGCAGGATAGCTGCCTGCCATGGCAAGTCAATGCTACATCTCGATTCAACGGTCTGACAAATGTCTGCACGCTGAATCCACTTAGCCTGAGAAAGTGAGTAGAATTCTTGTCTTTACATTTATCTCACGACTGTATCGTGCTTGACGCGTCTCATCTAGCTCGTGAGTGATCCCCGACTCCATGCTTTCACACTCGACTCACGACCGTATCATGCTTGTCGCATCCCATCTAGAGAGTGAGTCATCTTTGAATCCATGCTTTTACAGCCGTCTCAGGACTGCGTCATACTTGTCCCATCCCCTACAGGTCGTAAGTGATCATCGAACCCATGTTGTCACACTCGGCTCACGTCCGTATCGTGCTTGTTGCATCTCATCCAGAGAGTGAGTCATCTTCGACTCCATGCGTTCATAGCCATTTCACGACCGTATCGTTCCCATCCCATCTAGCTCGTGAGTGATCGTCGACTTCATCCTGTTACCCTCGTCTGAGGATTTTTTTCTGCTTGTCGCATCCCACCCAGAGCGTGAGTGATTCTCGAATCTATGCTTTCCCACGCATCTCACGACCATACATCTCATATATGATACAGTACGTGAGTGACCATGGATCGAATCCATTTCCCACCCATCTCACGACCGCATCATGCTTGTCGCATCATATTTAGGACGTGAGCGAATATCGAATCTATGCCCACCCGTCTCATGATTGTGTCGTGCTTATTGTATCCCGTCCAGGACGTGAGTGATTCTCAAATCCATGCTTTCACAACCGCCTCACGACCGTTCCGTTCCCATCCCATCTAGAACGTGGGTATCGTTTACTCCATACATTCACAACGTCTCATGATCAAGTCGTGCTTATCACATCCTATCCAGAAAGTGAGTGATCCTCGAATCTATGGTCAGTCTCACGACCGTCTCCCGCTTACCCCGTCCCATCCAGCTCGTGAGTGATCACCGCATCCATGTTTTCACAACCGCCTCCCGACTGTATCTTGCTAATCCCATGCCATCCAGAAAGTGAGTGATCGTCAAATCCATGCTGTCGCAGCCGTCTCACGATTGTATCGTGTCCCATCCAGTGCGTGAGTAATCGTCGAACCCTTGCTTTCACAGCGGTTTCATGAATATGTCATGGTTGCCGCACCCATCTAGGATGTGAGTGATCGTTAACTGCATGGTTTCACCCCCGTCCCATCAACGTTTTGCGCTTGTCCCGTCCCATCTAGGTCGTGAGTGATCATCGAATCGATGCTTTGAAGCTGTCTCACGATCTTATCGTGCTTTTCGCATCCATCTAGGATGTGAGTGATCCTCGAATCTATGCTTTCACACTCGTCTCACGACCGTAACGTGCTTGTCGCATTCCATCTAGGGAGTGAGTGCTCCTTTAATCCATGCCTTCCCATAGTCTCACGACCGTATCGCGCTTGTCACATCCTGTTCAGCGAGTGAGTGATCCTCGAACCCATGCTTCCACACTCGTCTCACGACCGTATTGTGCTTGTCGCATCCCATCTAGCCCGTGAGTGAACCTCGAATGCATGGTTTTACACTCGTCTCACGACCGTATCATGCTTGTCGCATCCCATTTAGGATGTGAGTGATTCTCGAATCCATACTTTCACACTCGTCTCACGACCGTATCGTGCTTTTCGCATCCCACCCAGTTCGTGAGTGACCCTCGAATCCATGCTTTCATACTCGTCTCACGACCGCATCATGCTTGTTGCATACCATCTAGGTCGTGAGTGATCCTCGAATGCATGCTTTCACACTCGTCTCACGACCGTATCTTGCTTGTCGCATCCCATCTAGAAAGTGAGTGATGCCCGAATGCACGCTTTCCCACTCGTCTCACCGTATCGTGCTTCTCGCATCCCATCTAGAAAGTGAGTGATGCCGAATACACGCTTTCCCACTCGTCTCACCGTATCGTGCTTCTCCCATCCATCTAGGATGTGAGCGATACTCGAATTCATGCCCTCACACTTCATGCCCTCACACTCGTCTCACATCCGTATCGTGCTTCTCGCATCCGGCATCTAGGATGTGAGTGATCATCGAATCCATGATTTCACACTCGTCTCATGACTCTATCGTGCTTGTCGCATCCATCCAGTTCGTGAGTGATCATCGAATTCATGCTTTCCCACTCGTCTCACGACGGTATCGTGCTTGTCGCATCCCATCTAGCTCGTGAGTGATCCTTGAATCCATGCTTTCACACTCGTTTCACGACCGTATTGTGTGCTTGTCGCATCCCATCTAGGGAGTGAGTGATCCTCGAATGCATGGTTTCACACCCGTCTCACGATCGTATCGTGCTTGTCGCATTCCATCTAGTTCGTGAGTGATCCTTGAATCCATGCTTCCACACTCGTCCCATGACTGTATCATGCTTGTCGCATCGCATCCAGTTCGTGAGTGACCATCTAATCCAAGATTTCACACTCATCTCACGACCGTATCGTGCTTGTCGCATCCATGTAGTGTGTGAGTGATCCTCGAATCCATGCTTTCACGCTCGTCTCACGACCGTGTCGTGCTTGTTGTGTCCCATCTAGGAAGTGAGTGCTCCTTCAATCCATACTTTCCCATGCGTCTCACGACCGTATCGTGCTTGTCGCATCCTATTCAGCAAGTGAGTGATCATCGAATCTATGCTTTCACGTTCGTCTCACGATCGTATCGTGCTTGTCGCATCCATCTAGTTCGTGAGTGATCCCCGAATCCATGCTTTCACACTTGTCCCATGACCGTATCGTGCTTGTCGCATCCATCCAGGATGTGAGGGACCCTCGAATCCATGCTTTCACACTCGTCTCACGACCGTATCGTGCTTTTCGCATCCATCTAGGATGTGAGTGATCCCCTAATCCATGCTTTCACACTTGTCCCATGACCGTATCATGCTTGTCGCATCCATTCAGGATGTAAGTGATCATCGAATCCATGCATTCACCCTCGTTTCACGACCGTATTGTGCTTGTCGCATCCCATCTAGGATGTGAGTGATCCCCGAATCCATGCTTTCACACTTGTCTCACGGCCGTTTCGTGCTTGTTGCATCCCATCTAGGAAGTGAGTATTCCTTCAATCCATGCTTTCCCATGCATCTCACGACCGTATCGTGCTTGTTGCACCCCATCTAGGAAGTGAGTCCTCCTTCTATCCATGCTTTCCCATGCATCTCACGACCGTATCGTGCTTGTTGCATCCTATTCAGCGAGTCAGTGATCCTCGAATGCATGCTTTCACACTCGTCTCACGACCGTATCGTGCTTGTCGCATCCCGTCTAGATTGTGAGTGATCCTCGAATCCATGCTTTCACATTCGTCTCACAACCGTATCGTGCTTATCACATCCATGTAGGATGTGAGTGACCCTCGAATCCATGCTTCCATACTCGTCTCACGACCGCATTATGCTTGTTGCATCCCATCTAGATCGTGAGTGATCCTCGAATGCATGCTCTCACATGCGTCTCACGGCTGTATTGTGCTTGTCGCATCCTATTCAGCAAGTGAGTTATCCTCGAATGCATGCTTTCACATTCGTCTCACGACCGTATCGTGCTTGTCGCATCCATCTAGCTCGTGAGTGATTCCCGAATCCATGCTTTCACACCCATCTCACGACCGTATCTTGCTTGTTGCATCCCATCCAGTTCGTGAGTGATCCTCGAATCCATACTTTCACACTGGTCTCACGATCGTATCGTGCTTGTCGCATCCATCTAGTATGTGAGTGATCCCTGAATCCATGCTTTCACACTGGTCTCACGACCGTATCGTGCTTGCTGCGTCCCCTCTAGGGAGTGAGTGATCCTCGAATGCATGCTTTCACACTAGTCTCATGACCGCATCGTGCTTGTTGCATCCCATCTAGGGAGTGAGTGAACCACGAATGCATGCTTTCACACTCGTCTCACGATCGTATCATGCTTGTCGCATCCCATCTAGTTCGTGAGTGATCCTCGAATCCATGCCCTCACACTCGTCTCACGACCGTATCGTGCTTGTTGCATCCCATCTAGCCCGTGAGTGAACCGAATCCATGCCCTCACACTCGCCTCACGACCGTATCGTGCTTGTTGCATCCCATCTAGCCCGTGAGTGAACCTCGAATGCATGCTTTCCCACTCGTCTCACGACCGTATCATGCTTGTCGCATCCCATTTAGGATGTGAGTAATCCTCGCATCCATGGTTTCCCAGCTGTCTCATTATACCGTGGTCCCATCTAGTTCGTGAGTGATCGTCCCATTCATGCTTTCACGACCGTATGACGACCGTATTGTGCTTGTTGTATGCCATCTAGATTGTGAGTGATCGTCGAATCCTGCTTTCACAGCCGTCGCATGACTGTACTGTGTTTGTCGCATCCCATTTAGGATGTGAGTGATCGTCGACTACGTGGTTTCACCGCCGTTACACCGTGCTTGTTCCGTACAATCCAGGCCGTGAGTGGCTATCGGACACATGCTTTCACACCCATCTCACGACCACATCGTGCTTGTTGTATTCCACCTAGCGAGTGAGTGGCCGTCGTATACATGCTTTCATGCCTGTCTGATGACGGTATCGTGCTTATCACATGCTATCTAGCCAGTGAGTGATCGTTGACTCCTTTCAAAGCCATCCCACGGACCGTATTGTGTTTGTCCCGTCCTATGCAGGTCGTGAGTGCTCGTCGAATCGATACTTGAACGACTGTCTCACCGCCGTATCGTGCTTGTCGCATCTCATTCAGATTGTGAGTGATCATCGAATCCATGCTTTCAGAGCTGTCTCCCAGAATGCTTTTCGATTCCCCATCCAGAAAGTAAGTGACCGTCCCGGTCTGCAACCTGCTTGCAACTGTCTTTCAGACTATTTTATGATTTATGATTCTGTGCTTATCCTGTCCTCTCCAGATCGTGAGTGATCGTCGAATCCATGCTTTCACGGGCGTTTCACCACTACATCCTTGTTGTATCCCATCTAGATCGTGAGTGATCGTCCAAATTTTGTTTTTAAACTGTCTCACTGCAATCTGCTTGTCGCATCACATCTAGGATGTGAGTGATCGTCTACTCCCTGCTTGTACCGCTGTCTTGCAGCATTTTGTGACTTTCTATCTCGTCCAGGCTGTGAGTGATCTTTAATTTCGTGGGTTTATAGTTTCTCACAAACCTTGCTGTCCTTGTTGTATCCCGTTTAGCAAGTGGGTGATCGTCCCGTTTCACCTTTTACAGCTGTCTCTTAGCAATCAAGTTTGTTCAACAATAGAAGAATCATATTGCGCGAACAAATGCTGCCATTGATACCCTCAAAGCCGAACATGCTACTGAGGTTGCCCGTCTTCATCGTGATAACCTCAGCTTACAGTCTGCCCTTGCCACCCGGGAAGTGGAGGTAGCGGCAGGCAATCGGAGCATTCTCACTATTAAATCGGCTTTGGAAACCGCACGGAAGGAGGCTGACACACTCAAGGCCGACTACGATACCGAAGTGACTCGTCTTCGGCGCGACAAATCTGATCAGCAGTCTGCACTTGGCGCTCTGAAAAAGCAGGTGGCTGAAAGCAATGGGAGCATTCTCACTGTCAAATCAGCCTTGGAAACCGCACGGAAGGAGGCTGAAACACTCAAAGCCGACTACGATACCGAAGTGACTTGTTTTCAGCGCGACAAATCTGATCTGCAGTCTGCACTTGGCGCTCTGACAAGGCAGGCGGCTGAAAGCAATGGGAGCGTTCTCACTGTCAAATCGGCCTTGGAAACCGCACGGGAGGAGGCTGAAACACTCAAAGCCGACTACGATACCGAAGTGACTCGTCTTCAGCGCGACAATTCTGATCTACAGTCTGCACTTGGCGCTCTGAAAAGGCAAGTGGCTGAAGGCAAACAAAAGTTATCCCCGGGAATCGAAGATTTCAAACAATGGATGCGCGCGAGCTCTGTTAACGCGGATGCACTCATTTCAGATCCCGACCCATCGACTTCCTCCAGTGACATCCATCAAGTACTTGCTCACAATGCTATTTTGAAAGTACGTTCGGAACTCTGGAATTCGGCGTACGAGGACGCCAACAAGGTAACTTTCCATTTCCTGATCCGTTTACTTATGTTCACTCACCCGCATGTCAAGTCTATCGCCATTCGGCCGTCGGCCATGGGTTATATCGCCAAGGCTCTCGCACAAATCGGGAAGGGTGAGCCCGGGAACGCGATGCAGGTATTCGACCTCGCGTTAGGAAACTGTAATCCGAACGAAAGTAATTTGCTATTGCTCATCAAGGTTTGTGATGCATTTACGTGGCAGGTTTTTCATTCAAATAAGCATCCGCGACCTAGGCCGTCGTCTTATTCGTGGCTGAGAAACATGACAAGGCAATCTCGCGCGTTCACGACCTGATTGCTACCTCGGGCGATGATGAGACAACGTATTGCTATATCCAGGTATTTCATGCGAGATCAGATTGTGGTCGTGCACATGATACTTTCTCTAGGTCCTTGGGAAAATGTATCTGATGCGGGGCGATTATGCACGTGCGGTACAGTCACTGGAACGGGGACAGGGTCTCGCCTCATCTTGTACCGGCTATCATCTGGAGACAATCTCGCTCGTAAGTCGTTTCTGGGGGGACGCTACTATGATATATGCTCACTCTTCCAATAAGATATTTGGATGGAAATTCGACGGCCTCCAGATTACGGTGCAACGATATCACTGCGAAGATCTTTATGCCGCGGGTCGCGCGGAGGAGGCCACGGTGACACTTCTCAACATACTCGATACCTTTCGTGAGGAGATACATGCAAGTGAAGTGACAGCGGGATGGGTTATGAGCGAGTGTCGACCTGCAAATTGGGTGGACGTGAATAATGTATATTTTCAGATCTCAAGAAAATATGTGTCGAGATGCTCGAAGCGCTCGGGGACACGGCGTTCAGCTCTGGGGAGCGCGACAAGGCGGTTGCACGGTACTCATCTGCATTATCTCTCAGTCCTTCAAACCCAATAGAAATCCTTGTGAAACGGAGTACTGCACGAGCTTCAAAAAGGTTATGGGAAGATGCCTTGTCGGACGCGAATGAGGTGTGCGCTGTGTCGTATTTAACAGTAGCTGAACTCATCGTCGCTATACGTAGGTGATCAAACTGGATCCGTCATCGCATCGGGGATACGAAAAGAAGTATATGGCGCTTCATGGTGCGGAAGATTATGGTGAAGCGACCAATGCCCTCATCCGCATGCTTTCGATCGTCGAGAATTCCCCGGACGAAGAAATACAACGTACGTATCTCCGATACTACCCTGGGACCATGCATCAACAGTGTTTTACAGGACTACGGGACAACTATACCACTCTGGGCGAGACAATCGCCGCCATCGATATCGCTATTCACGAGATCTTCAAACTCTGTCCACTCGTCCTCATTGATGTCGCAACGGGCCAACTGTGTGATGCACAAGAGCGAGTTAGGATATTCAAATTGGAAGCGCCATTCAAGAAGCTCGTCTTCGAGACCATGATCACGAAAACAGATCGCGCGCGCACCCGTCAATCTGTTGCGAAATACTTCAAATGGATCATGTTTTCCCACACATGGGAGGGAAAGGAACCAACGTTGAAAGACGTCAACCTGGTTGACTCGGTCTGGAAACTGGACAAATCCCCGCTGAACGAGAAGCTCCGCCAATTCTGCGAAAGGGCTCGCGAGGATGGTTATCGATGGGCATGGTCGGACACGTGTTGCATCGACAAGGAGACCAGTGCCATCTTGAGCCAATCCCTTACTTCCATGTACAGGTGGTACGAAGAAGCAGCAGAAACCCTCGTCTATCTCGCAGATGTCCTGTCCTCTTCAGAACTCGGTGACCTCACAAAGAGCCGATGGATGACTCGTGCTTGGACCTTACAGGAACTTCTTGCGTCGAAGGTTATCCGATTCTATGATCGCGAGTGGAAACTATATCTGAACGACATGCACGCTAACCACAAGGAATCCCCCGTCATCAAGCAAGAACTAGCTTCCGCGATGGGCGTTGCTCCAGAGACTATCACCAGTTTCCGGCCGGGTGATCTGGGAGTGCGGGAGAAACTGCGCTTAGCATCGACACGCAATGCAACGGTGGAGGAGGATATTGCGTACTCCCTGATCGGGATATTCTCGAGCGACATCGCGCCTCGCTACGGGTTGGGGGAAACAGCGCTCGGCCAGCTTTTAGAGAACATCGTCGCTCGCACCGGAGATGTAACTGTCATCGCGTGGACTGGGAAATCATTGCTATACAATTCCGCCCTTCCCGACTCCCTAACTGTCTACAGTCAGATACCACATAGCCCACCGCCCATGGAGGTCAATGAACTTGATACATGCGTGGAGCAGCTGCGTACTCAATTGGCAACGCAGGGCGTCATAGCATTCTACTACCAAGTCATCCAACTCCATCGAGCAACCTTCTCGGCTCGTTGTTTACAGCTCCCGTGCATTGTGTTCCCCGTTGCAACCATTCGTGTAGAAGAGCTGGGTGGTGGTCGGGGGACCCTTTATTGCGCAATAGTATCATTGCTCGGCAGAGTGGAATTTAGGACAGCGGACATGATACAACTGAAGCAGCCCTGGAAACTCTTCTTCGTACATCCCTGGCTCCGTGATCTCCATGATCCTCTTGATAGCTTCCTGTCGGACGACGGACGGGAGCCTGAACCTGACGTGGGCTCGAGTAACGAGGCGGAGGTGGCGGGCTCGGGCGACAGCATCTATGCTTCGGCGCCAGCTTCTCCCCTACATGCCGAGCCTTCAGCTCGGGTGGAAATCTCTACACGAGCGTTTCGGTTGATTGCCCGTCTCGGACGTCCATTCAACGCGCTCTTGTTCGAGCGGCAGACAGATGGCCGATACAAGCGCATCGCTGCCGAGGACGAGATCATAGTTCCGGGAGTTCCGTGCAAGACTCCGAACCCCAAAGATATCCGGGCGGAGATGTTGGAGGTTGTTTGATTGGGGTGGTGTATGTGCCACGTTCGTTAGCTTCTCTTCTTTTGATTTCTTTTTCTTTGTCGTCTTGCTTTCTTACTTTCTCGCCGTTTCGTCGATTCTCTGCCGTCGTCGTGTTCTTCACTGTTTAGCATTGTACTACCAACTAGCTATCGTCCGTACACCGCTCGTATGCTACTCCATACCTACGTCAGCGGACATACTCAGATCTGATGTTGTAACAAATACTGTGTCGTCGCTCCACAACTTGATGCTCTTGATTCTTGAAAGCGGTTTGTCGCATTTCTGCGTCCAAAGACATAGCTGCCACGGAGCTCAAGCAGAACGAGGCGGTCGGCAACTTACTCGATGTCACGGACGCCAAGGGAGTGGATGGCGCCGCTGCTGCCATCCCGCCAAGCGTACTCGAGGTCGTCCACGGGGTTCGAGCCCAGAATCCACTGGCAGCTTCAGCCGGAACGGGACAGCGACCATGCGGAGGGCAATGAAGATAATTAGCACGAGGACGTGCGGGCGGCCTTCAAGTACAGGTTTATCAAGCTCTCGGCGCATTTGATCCACATCCGTAAAAGGGCACGTTTGAGGTGGAGTGTCATTGTATTTTTTTTCGTAGGGTCGGGCAAGTTTGTCGTTCGGTGCCGGCGTGGTCGTCCCGCCGCGGTGTTGCGCCGCCGTCTGTTTTGTCGTTTGTCACTGTTTTCGGCCCTTTTACATTTTCAATCGTTTCAATGTCATCCTTGTCACCACCACAATCTACATGTATATCTATCCATATTATTGTAACTCATCACTAGTATGACATGTAACGGCGTACATAGGGCATAGACGTTTGGCGGTCAGAGAACTGGGTTGTGAACCAAACACGAAACGAGGTAGCTCATGGCACGTTCACAAATGGCCAACAACATGTTTTGACACACCGAGTCGATGGCAAACTTGGAATCGATTTCGTTGCGATGGTCGAGCGCCTCGCTTGGATTGCTCGGCTGCTGGCTTGCGCTGGACGAGCCATCGTGTCCACCCACGTCGGACGGCACGGATCGAACGAGTTTTCCGATCCGATCGAGGAGCGCCTCCCTGAGCAGTCTGCTCGAGTCATCGACGGTTGGATCGTGGGGAGCACCACTGGCATGAGCCTGACGGCCGCCTGCCGGCGTGACGCACAGATTGAGCGTGCTCGCGAGGAACCAACCTGCATCCCTCGTGGCAAGCGCTCGGACGCGCTCTGCGCGCGTGCCGGCGAGTTTTTCCAACCGTTTTGCACGCGATTCGGTTGCCAGGCGTTGTTGTGTACGGGGTTGGGGCTGGGGCTGGGGTTGTGCGGAGAGTGGGGTCGGCGTTGGCGTTGGCGTCGGTAGCGGTGGTGGTTCCGATGGCGTGGCCTGTGGTTGTTGAGAGGACGGCTGGAGCGGGCTTGGAGAAGGAGGGGCCGCGTACAGCGCTTCGAGCTCGCGGATCGCCTCGAGGCCGAGTCGGTCCCTAATACCGCCTGCGAAACTACCGGCCCCAGTCGCGCCTGGGCCAGGGAGACGGACCAAGGGCGGGAGCGCGTCCAGTGCCTCGAGGGACATGCCGATGAGGGCGAACACGTCTGTGCGCACATCCGTCTTCTTGGGAGGATCAGCCGAGGCGGAGCCGGTGCGCTTGTCCTTGTCCTTATCCTTGCCTTTTCCGACCGCCCGACCGGCCCTGTCCTTGTCCTTCTTGAGCGGTGCCGAGAGAAGGGGTGCGAGGCGCGCAAAGCAGAGCGGGGCGAGGGCACGCAGGAGGGAAAGGAGGACGCACTCGAGGAGATGGTCGAGGACCTTGTCGACGCGTGCGTGCGCGTCGGTGGAGGCGGGGGTGGTGGTATGTGGGCGCTGGCGCGGACGTTTCGATTTGGTGCTGTCGTGGACGGTGCGGACCAGGGTGTGCAAGGCCGTGCGGAGGACGTACATGAGGAGGGGGGACGCCAGCGCAACGCGCGCGCTGTCTATATGCTCTGGGTTGAGTCGCGGGGGTGCGCCGAGCGCGGGTTGGGTATGGGCGTCCGGACTCGGGTTCGGAGGGGAGAATAAGAAGAGATGAATGGTGTCGAGAGCACGGAGGATCGCGTCGGTGAGGCGTGATGCATGCGACAGAAGGTCTGCATTGGGAGCAGCGAGGGCACCTTTGAGAGAGGCATACGCTGCAATGAGCGATGGCGACGACGGGTATTGGGACGACAGAACGCGCGACCAGTCTATACGGGCGAGGTCAGCATATATGCGCGTGTGTCGTTGGTGGGCTTACCAGCACGCGTTTGGTCCCAACTCCACTCGGATTCGTGCTGGTCCTTGGGAGGGTTCTTTTTGCTTTTCTTCTTTGGAGGCGGCGCATCCGAGGTCGACGCGTCAGTGGGGAGTTTTGAGAGCACTAGAGCGCGTTCGACGGATGAGTGGGGAGAGGCGCGCGGTCGACACGTACATTCTTGGTCGGCATCGCGCTGGGCTTTGAGGGACGCGAGCTGCTTCTGGAGCTCGAGCGCGTACGTCCGCCAGTCTCGACTGTGATTGACCTGGGTCGCGACTGGAAAACGGGAGTGGAGATCGAACAGGTAGGCTGTTTGGAGGGATCGTATCTGCGCGAGGTCGGTGATACTGCTGCACTTACATGCGGTCGACTGGTCTCTGGGCTTGTGTTTGAGAGCCGCCAGAGCCTGGGTCAAAGGTCAGATCGCATATTGGGACAAGCAGGTCGCCGCGTACGATGGCTATCCGAACGACAGAGCTGGGATCGGGCTGGGACATTCTACTAGTGGTGGATACACATCACGCCATCGAAGCACAAAGAACATGAATTTGGGATGAAACCGCTAATGAACATCGTGACACTGCTACTTGGACTCTGTACCCTTCACCTTGGACTCGAGCTCAGCCTGTAAACCCTCGTCAGCTAAGACAGTTTTAGCTGTAGCTAGAAATGCGACGCACCAGCTCTTTCTTCTTCTCTTCAACCTGTACACGTCTGTGAGCATCACTGAAGACGAGGACGGTAAATTTGGCATACCTGCGACTTGAGCTTGCGCAGCAGCTCGGCTTCATGTCTGCGTACGTATTGCTCTATGACATGTCAAACCTCTGCAATCATGCCAGCCAGCCAAGCTCACCTTCTTCAGCCCTCTCCTTCTTTCTGTAAAACTGGTTATTGTCAAGCTCCACTGGAGACTGAAAACACTCGCCCAAATCCCCCGCTTTGCGCAACGCTGCCCTCCCTGCCGCTGGAAGTGTACGCTCTCACGAGAGCGGCACGACTAGCTAGGGTAGCGGGTACTCGGCGAGCAGTAACAGAAAGCATTGTAAACATCGTCCGAACTCGTTTTTATGGTCGGTGCAAGTGAGAACGTAGACACTCGGCAAAGGGGACCAACATATTGTGACACCCAAATAGGCTGCATCACTCACTGTCACGTCACACACATTCTCTCGTTTTGCAGTCATGTCCTCGGTCCGTCTCCTCACGCAGGTGGTCAGTTCCGTCTTCCTTTTGTCACCGGAGTCGCGCTCATCTTCCTTTTCGTCGTCAGTCTCGAAGTGCCCGCAGTGCACGACCCTTCTCTTCCTCAGCTGCCCGCCGAGGTATCATTCCGCGTTTCGCCGATCCCACGGCGCATTGACAATTCCACCCGTCTCTAGACCTCGTCCAGGACTTCTACGTCAGAGAACTCAAATCCTACAAACCACCCGTCGCCGTGCGTATTCAACCTCTGCATTGTCTTGGCTTTCTGACTTGGAATCGTGATCCCGTAGGCCAAGGACGCCCATGTCGGAACCGTAAAAGTGTTCACCTCACCTGTTGCACCCAAGCCCCCAGTTCTCCCTGCAGACCTCGCCGCGGAACTTACCGCATATGACGCCGCGGAACCAGCAAAAGCGGAGGTCGAGGTTGTCAAGCCCACCGGTCTCTCGGGAGAGGATGTCGGAGGCGGCGCAGAGGCATTCTTGACCTTCTTGGAAGCAGATGTAAAGCCTGCAGAGGTTCACCACTGATGTTCAAAATCAGATCGAGAAACCATGGACGATTGGTTCAATAGATTATGCCAGCGGTGTTTTCGTCATGTCGTGTTTGCCGAGGTGCAGTAAGGATGCAAGACTGTCGAATCAATCTCGGTGAATATCTATGAAGCCAGCCATCTTTCCACAATCAACTTATCGTGACTGTGTCCAACCATCAACACCGTTGTACTATACTAGTTCCCATGGTCCCTCATGAATCACTGTCTCTGATTTCTTTGAACCTCGAGTTCTCGCTCGTCTTCTCCCCATGGCTTCTCAGTCACTTGGCGCCGCACATCAGCGGCATGCATCTGCGTCTAATGAGGACGAGTCTACGCTGCTGGAGAGTGTAGACCACAACAAACGTTCCCCATCACAGGGAACACGACAGCCACTCATCCTGTTGCATCATCCTCCCCTTCAGTTTGGTCTGTTCATCGTATCTGTAAACCGTGCCGAATATGGTGTGGTCATACCCGTTGGCTCCACCGCCAACATCATGGCTATTGAGTACAAGGCTCCTAGCATTCTACACGGTGCGTTCCATCTCCTCGGACCTGTCCTGGCAAATTGATGCTTTCCTACGTCAATATATACACCGCCATCCTTCTCCTTCGCCCGCAGCGACTCGCGCTCACGCGTGATTTATCGCATCCTCGATTACTCACCACAACCCAGGACACCTCGGTTGCTTGGAGCTGCCATCCTCTCTCTCAGGGGCAAAGGTCCGCGCGTCGGTGCTACGAGTGCTCGCCGTGGTGCTATACCTCTTGAACCCCATGTTCCGTCACGTCAACTTGTCGAGAGAACACCACGGTTGAACCGATAAGCGCTGACCCCGTCACATGCACCACAGGCGAACTTGATGACGCCCGACTGGGACGCCATATCGAATCCCCCATCTTGTGTGACGCAGTTGATCGGCATGTCCCTGGACTGGCGAACGGTGCGTTGCACGAAGCGCTTCCTCGCGAACCTGGGTGTTGGATACGCGACCGTTGATTGCAGAGACGGACGTTTCAAGTCGAATGTGGACTGCCATCAAATGCGCTGTTCAATGTTGGACGGCACGTCGAGGCTGGACAATATGTATGGGTCGAGGGAATTTTTCAACGATCTCCGTGTTGACGGGCGCGTTCATCTTTGTTTGCCATCACTGGGCATAGATAACCTTTCACATCATCGTAGGTGTTGTATAGAAACGCTACTAGTCTGATCTAAAGATTACAATTGGTGCCATGCGCAACAGCCAGCGCGAAGGATCACAAACAAGTGCGATCTGAAATAAAGACGCCTGTTTAGGAAGCCGGAGGACGGCGGTCGCGTCGACGGACTCCTCTACAAGACGTTTCCTCCTAACATTACTTCTCTCCTGCGGGGAACGGGATGGGGGAGGGGCCAGTCGGCCATAAATACAGCAGATAAGATACAACACCGCGGAACATCTAGCTCGATTCATTACATGTATTCCTCTTCGTCCATGTCGTCCAAGGGCCAGTGCGCCGCCATCTGAGCCCGATCCTCCTCCGACTCGGCCGCCGCCAATGCATCCACCCTCATCTTCTTGCTGATCGCCATGGCCTCTTCGTAGTACTCGACAGGAATCCAGCCCTCTGACCCGAAGCCGATCACGGCCCGGCACACCTCTAGACACTCGTCCGCTTCGTTCTGTTCTGCATCCAGCTCCATCGTCTCGCGTACGTCGTCGGGGTCGAACACGACAGGACACGGCGGGCTTCTTCCCGTGAGCGTCGTCCAGTCCTCCGTTGCTTCTATCAGCGCAACCTTGAGCGCGAGAGTTTCGCCCTCCCACGGGTCACTGGCGTGGCAGAAGAGGCGGCAGCGGAGCACGCCCATGGGTTCCGTCAATGCCGCGTAATGAAGCTCGTTGTATTCCTCCGTGTTTTTGAGGTAGTGGTAATGGACGAGGCGACGACGGTAGAGTTCCATCGCTCTGCTTTGCTGGGTTTCGTTCAAGTCGTCCAACTTGTCCGGTAGCCAAGGCCGCGTCATGGATTGCGAGCCAATATCATCGTAGTTCTGTAGCTGTTGGGGTATACCGGTATGGAGAAACAGGGGTAGGATCGAGGTGTGTTGCCAGTCGATCAGACCGACGACGTGCAAGTTAGAGTCGGGCGACCTAGAAACGATGATATTGCCCGGCTGGGGGTCGGGATGGCGGATGCAGAAACCATCGAGGGCCGGGTTCCTGGGGATGAGTGACGACGCGATGAGGAGATAGCGGTTTAGGTTCTCGATGTGATCTGACGGCGGCTGCTCCTGGAACTTGTAAGCCTCCCTCCTTATGCGCTGGAACGGCAACAGCGGTCGACCGAACCGCCGTAAATAAGCTAGTTCCTTTTCGGCCCCTCTTACGAGGGCTGCTTCGGAACTTTCGTCTATTGTTATCAGTTAGTTCAAGGGAGTAACCAAAAAAAGGCAGCGGCCTACATGGTCCTCGATCTAAGTCAAGTTGTGATCTCCTGCCATACCACAGACGCAGATTTGTATCTGGGCCGACGCAGAAACGCTTGTCCTCTAGTGTGACGACCGGCCTAGTAAGCCAAGAGGCGCTCCCGGCTGCATTCTCCAAGTCTTCGGCATAGTAAAGGCTTCCGCCAGCCGGGAAAGAAATCGACATCATCTTCGACTCGAGTTCAGCAAGTTGGCGTGAGACTGAAATGATTTCCCCTTCCTCTAGGTCAAACCATATGTCGCTCAAATTGGTGCCTTGTGCGAATTCCATGAAGATATACTCGGTCCCTGCCGCATTGTTCGGCGTAGGTGGGTATCCGTATACCTCAGGTATAGGGAGCCCAAAGGAACGGAGTAAGGCCATAGTAGCCACTTCGCTAGCGACAGCAAAGTACTTGGGAAGCGTAGCCGGGTACGGGATACGCGCCACCATTCGGAAACCACAGCGCATGGTAATGAGGAAGGTGCGGTTGAACCCACCCTCGGCTAGTTTTTCCATGCGGACGATATCATCAGGACTCCGATTGACGGCCTCCACTGTAAGTCGACATAGCTCATCGACCTTGAAGACACGTCTGCGCTCTGCGTGGCGGAGATCACCGTTGAAGCTGAACATATCAGATTACGGGTTAGACATATACGCCATAGGATAACATGTATGAGACTTACATCCACCGCCCTGACGTATATTCAGAAAAGTCGCTAGGAGGATGCGCCATGATAGAGAACTCGCAACGTGGCGGCCAACGGGTCGGGTGGACATGGCTGGAGTACTGGGAAACGCGAAATGAACGCGGTGAGAAGCGAGACTGAAATTGCCGGGAAGTCGAAAACGACCCTCGCGCTCTCAAGACCGGGCATGCCAATATACGTGGAGGGGCAAGTTCGAACGACCCACTCCCAATGGAAGATTGGTCATACCCAAGGAAAGGGGTCGACGTCGGACGACGGAAATTTCCTACCCAGCCCTACATATGTTGTATGACATGCCATGTGGGTCATTCTGCGGTGGGTCCACTACGTTTCACTGACTTGTCGTTTGATGGATAGCTTGGAGGTTTCGGGGGTATGGAGTGTAACCTGCGTCCAAGTTCGTCAGTTGGTGGGTAAGGTTCAACTGACGAACGTTGGATGTAGGTTATACTACCCCCTCCCCTTGATGACATGGCGGGCGGTGACTCGAACTGCACTGGGCCTACTAACTCCTTTGTGCTTTGGTGCTGTCGACATGCAGGACGCGATTGCTCGTCTGCTCGCCACGTCATACTTTACTGGTACGTTTGACCGGTTGATGCGCGGTGCGCGGTGAACGAAAGACTAACGGACAAGCTCGTTCCGAAAGCCAGCCTCTTGGTACAGCTCCGTGTTCTCGGTGCATAGGTAACTTACCCTAGATCAACGTCCTACCTGTAAGAACCCCCATCCATTTTCTATCCAGACGCCTGAATCTTGTGCTCGTTGTCGTTCTCACCCCCCTGCTCTGGCGGCTACGTCCGCCTTCCGTTGCGAGCTTGAGGGTGGGTGTGTGTGGAGGCGAACGCTGACGATGGGGAAGCGTGACTCCCAATGAAGGACGAGTCGGCTGTAATCACGTATTGTAGGTCGTCTGATACCCGTCATGTGTTGGTCATGTGAACGTTTTTCTCCGAGTCGACTCGGGGCCCCCATTGCTCCACACTGTCAGTTTGTCGCAGTTCATGAAGGCGGGTCCAATACAAACAATACAAAACAACTGCCAGTGACTCCGAGATCGCGTGACAGCTTGTCTGAGGTGGATGTGCACACTCGGCTACAGGTACCATGTGCCAAACTGAACAAAAAGGTGTATTGCATGACAGCTCAAGTAATCAAGGTCCAAAACCAGCGCCGAAACAATGACGAAAACAAGACCATATGTGGATCCAAGTAGATATCGTGATAAATTGTACTCGTTAGTATCATCATCGGGTATGATAAGGTATCTCCAGACAAGGAAGGGGTGGCGCACTATTCAGGCCCATCCTCCTTACATCTGTCGGGTCAACCGAACAACTCGAACTCCTAGTTGCGGCGGAACCTGGCGAAAAAGCCGGTCTTGGAGCCTCGCACGGGAGTCGTTGCGCTGGACATGCGGCCACGTCTCCGACCACAGCACACGGTAAGACCGGCCAAGAAGAGGAGGATTATCGAAGTAAATGTGAGCCAGAAACCTTGGACGAAGAACGTCAGCGCATGATTGCAGATCGTAAGCGGGACGAACATACCTGGTCCGGTGGTGGCACCGAAACCGAGGTTATCCATCTGATTCTTAAAGTAGGCATAGAGGGCAATGTCGATGGCGAATGCGATCACGGCCAAGAGGGCAGCAAGGAAAGAGACGAGAGAGGCGACGAGCGTGACCGTGATGTGTTGCGAGAACGAGAGCAGGAACGCGATAAAGGAAATACCACATGCTATATCGAGCCATCAAGACAAAGGCAACACGTGGTCAGAACCGGAGGAAAACGGGTTGGAGCAGCACAAACAACACACCAACAGGATGGACGGCGAGACCGAGGGTCCATGCAGACCCGATGGTGACCGTATTGTTCGCACTGTTTTCGATGGACAGCGAATAACCGTGGCCTGTGCGTTGGATATGAGCGACAAGTCGGCGATCGACTGGTAAAGGACAACAGACCGGTATCACTGCAGACCATGTCCCCGTCGAGCGCAGTGTAACAGTAGCTCCTGTGCACGGATAAGGGGAGAATCCCGAGTGAATTGGGAGACGACGTACCAGATACCCAACTAGAGCAGCGCGTCAATGACTGGGTCAAAGGAGGATTGGCGGGGATAACTCACTCTGAGTTCTGACAGCGATTGATCTCCGGTCACCTCGACTGTGCCGTTCGTCTGCACGCGAGTGATGTCCATCGCGGTCAGGTAGGGAAGCGAGATGGAGACGATGAAGAGCAGGACAAAGGCAGAGAAGAGGAAGAAGATGGCGGGTACACAGAAAGCGCGCGACATGGCGATGGCTCGTCGGAAGCGGAAGCGGCGTTGAGGAAGGGGAAGGAGGTAAACCGCGAGGGCAAGCGGAGCATGAGTTGCTTTTATTATACTCGAAATGGAAGAATCCAAGCGCAGCGTTAACTCGGTGTTAAACCTGGGAAAGCCGCACACAGTCCACTTCCGTACGAAAATAGTATTTTTCACCCCATAAATGGACAGGTTTCGCCGTAATTTCCTTTTTTGCCAGCCGTCCTCCAATCCCAGCTTCGGTCGGTGGGAGAGTCGACGTCAAGCAATGACGTCAGTGGGGTAGCCGATCAGTCAAGCAAAACGTTCCCGATACGGTAGTAGAGGGGCGTGGTTCGTGTTCCGTTTTGCGGGCGTTTGCAAGAATCTTTTGGTGTTCGTTTGCTTTTTTGCGTTCTCCGCTCGGCACCCTGCCGGCCTGGTTATCTCGTCCGCTGACACCAAACGTACGCTCATTCGCGGGCGCTTCGACGATACCGTAGGCCGTTGCCTTTGTCTCCTCCCGCGAGCCGCGGGCTGTCGTCGTTCGGGGATCTCCCTGTTCCCAGGAGTTTGTCTGCAGAGCATTCCTCCGATTGCAGCGAGGCGGCGGGGTTGTACCCTCCGCGAATTCGCGAGTTCTTCCCTCGCAGCACGAGGAGTCTTCAATTGATTTCCCCGTTTCTGGGAGTTTTTCGGCTGTGCCTGCCTCTGATCAAGATGAGGTGGTTCCGTTTCCACACCGCGAGCGGAATCTGTGCCTAGTACAGGCACAGCATTCTGGTGAGCCTGCTTCGTGAGCGTTCACTGTATTTCATTCCGATCTTGAGGTCTTGCATCGTAACTGTGGCTTACATGGGGTCGAGGTCGCGGCGGCGGCGATTACGACGATGAGGCTCTGTTAAAGCATTTTTTCGTGGGCAAGTGTATACTGACACCGGACGGGGACGAGCGCCTCGGGTGCAACGAGGTCCGTCAAGGCCTACGGGACCGCACGGAGATGGTTTCGACTCTTCTCGGTCCGGTGTTGAACGTTGAACCTCGTGTCGGTCTTGTTTGATTCCATCCATCATGCGTCTTAAACGTTGTCAGTCCGTTTGCGGGCGCCTCGATGACTCAGTTTTGTTGGGCGGGGCGCTTTCCGGGTGAAACTCGCACTGTGGGGGGTCACAGGCGATGTCGCACCTCGCACACTGTTAATCGTTGATCGCGAGACTGCGAGTCTTCATCGATTCATCACGGGATACACTAGATTATGCGGTAGGATGCTGCGACCCCCGTATCGGGGGTTGCCACGGCTGGACTACGAGTAAGTACTGTAAACTTGATGGAACCAAATAAATAACAGATTCCACGCTATGCTTGAGCAACGGGGTACTACACACTTTCTCGACCACTATACAGCATCGTTCGCTGTTCGTCCTGAACATTTCAGATCCCAAGGCGAGATCTAGTGAAGAGTCCCACGCGACGCCGGAGTGACAGTGGGTTTCTTTGTATGGTCTATGGACGTCAAGACTCATTTTTTCAGCTCAGATGAATTCAGATGGTATGTCAAGGTTTCCGTCAATGTAGAGAGCAGTAAAATGATGCTCTGCCTCTGTCAGCTTGATGGGAGATATTCTTTTCAGACAGTTTCGGCAAAGAGGTGAGATCAAGTACCTCGAGGTCAGCCGAGATGTGCTGGGACCATGTTCGCGCGAGGCCCTCGTCATTTCACAACCAGCTAGGTGGGATGGGCGGCCTCGAAGATGCTATCATCCTGCTAAATAACCTCGCAGTTGACCTTTCTTCTGGGTACCACCAGCTGGGGGGTAATCAGTGACCTCGATAGATCATCCTTACCCGGGAAGCACTGGAGCTTTGTCCCCTCGGACGCCCCGATTCTCCCTGCTTGCCGAGCAACCTTGCAGCTTATCTTTACACTCGGTCACCACGATCATCTGGGGTCGATGAGCAACCTCAGCGGTGCTGTCGTTTGTTCCCGAGAAGTACTGGAACCGTGTCCGCCGTGGCACCCTGATCGATCCCAGTCGGTCGGTAACCTTGCGGCTTGCTTCTTCGCTCGGTACGGGCGATGAATGATCTAGAGGAGACCATCAAAGGCACATGCTCACCGAATAACCTCGCACATCACCTTGTCACTCAGTACGATCAGCTGGGGGTCGTGAACGTCCTCGAGGAAGCCACCACTCTCGCCCAAGAAGCACTGGAACTTTCCCCACGTGGGAAACCTGGTCGATCTTCCTCGTTGAACAACCTTGCCGGACTTCGCGAAGACGCGTATGAACTTCCCGTGTATACTATGATAGGGACGTTCTAACGAAACCAAAAATATATTTGGGTGTATCCGCACCGTCCCTGTAAAGCGCGAGGGCAGACTCGGAAAATCATCCAATTATGATTGTCACGCAGGAATAACGTCGAATTACTATGTTGGCGATCCCAAGTCCTGGCCAACTGGTATCATATTGATATTCGAGGTAGCAGTCTCAACGGAGATAAACTATCGTTAAGGGACCGTATCAGAGAGTGCAGCTTATCGTGATTATGAATGGAACAAAAAACACAAGAGTAGAGAGAAGAGAATAAATGGTCTCAGAGGGAGGCAAAACATCGTAAATGAGCCGGCGCAACGCATACTACACTTGATTGATCGGTTCGTAGCCCCTCCGACTCGAACCTCCCATCCTCAACCCAAGCGTTCCCAAGAGGCCTTTGCCCCTTGAATCGTGCTCATGTTCCAATTCTCCTCGTTCCGTCTCTTTCTTCCTCTTGGCCTCTTCGAATCCTTCAAGCGGAACATCATACAACTGCCCATATTCAACGCCAACCTCTTTCCCCATCGTCCAGAAGTCCTTGCAATTCCTCACGATGCCGAAATCAAACGGATTCCTCGTGCGCGCACTCGACGACGCGAGCGCGAGCCCATGCGCGGCTCTCCCCCGCGTAAACCTGTCGAGTCCGAGTAGGTTGAGCATGAACCCGCCGCACGTCCCCGGCGCGGTCGCCATGGCGAAGATGCCGCCATGTCGGTGATTATGCTTGCGTGCCCCGCCTTCTGCTTCGCTGTCCTCGTCGCTCCGCTCAGAGCCCGACGCGTGCTGGTGTTGGTGGCGGTGTCCCATTTGAACGCCTGCTCCACCGCCACCTGCTGCGAGCCCCCCGCGACCACCCATGAAACCGTACCGTCCGAGGTTGGAGACTTCGAACGTGGTGAGTTGACGGGCGACTTGCCAGTATTGTGTCACAAGGAGCACGGATGTCCAGGTGAGTTGGAGAGTAGACCATAGCGCGATGACGAAAAGGAATGCGTCCTTGGTTGTTATGACGCATAGGAAGGCCGAGCAGTCACTGGGAGTCGACTCGCGTGAAGCGACGGTGGTGAAAACTGCAGCTGAGGGTCAGCAGGAAGACATAGCAAGTTGTGTTTGTGGCTCACATTCGTAGCTGAGGTAGTCGAATAAGGCGATGCCAATGACGAGAGTTGTCACAAATAGCAGGAATTGACGGTGATTATTTGCACCGACTGTCGGAGAACAGTCAGTAATTGGGTGCTCTGGGCGACAAGAGAACGAACCGCAATTCCACACCCATGGACAGTGACTAATGTCGGAGGTTAGAAAGGACCGAGAGAGGTTGGTAGCCATCTTACTGGTCGCTTCTTGAGACACACCTGTCGCACACGCGACAATGCTTCGACCGAAGAGGCTTCCTTGCCTGGACATGGCTTGTAGCACAGGCGACATAGCACAAAACGGTACTCACCATGCATTGAATGCAGAATGTTTGACCATTAAGTCGTCCATCTGAGGCCAAGTCTTCTATTATCTACGCCATTTTCGTATCAGCGCGATAGTGGAAATCGTTGGGGCAGCACATACTGCTTTCAGCTCTCCGTCATTCGCTGGCCGAGGACATGCACCCGGATCGAGAGTGATTGCTCGGAAGAAGTTGTATGCGGACAAACCAAGGGCCAGTGCGAAAGCTAAATGGAGGTATGAATGCTCAGGCATTTCTGCCAAAGACAGTTAGACGAGATCAGATCGAGGCTCAGATGGTAACGATATTTTACCTCTGACAAGTCTAGTAACCCAGCCGTACCCAACCCATAGCATCGACCCAGCGATAATGCCGGCAAAGTATGGACTTTGATTGACGGTTCCCGTATAGGTGTCCTTGTTTAAAAGAACGCGTGTAACGATCTTGGTTCATGGTAAATGAGCTGGAGTCAATCCAAAGGAGGTGTAACTCACGTGATGCATGGCGAAAAACTCGGCCATCGAGAATATTACACCGACATACCATGGAAGAATACTCATGGTGGTAAAGATGATGTACAGGAATATTGAAGGTAGCACGAAGATGGCAATTTTGGTGTTTCTCTGCAGAGCACATCAACAAAGATGTAAAGCGCCGCACAAGGAACACCTACTTCGCTCAGTAGTTTTGTTGTTTTGACGCCGGATTCGGACATGCCACCTTCCTCCATAGCGCGCTTCCACGCCCCCAAGCTTTTGAGTTCGATAGCCATATCCCTTGGAGTGCGTCCTTCGGCATCTTTCGCATGAATATCCGCTCCCGTCTCCATGAGGCGACGAAGAATGACCCTGTTTCCTCTTACCACAGCCCAGTGGAGGGGTGAAAGCCCGACATCATCCTTCAGATTAGGATTTGCGCCATGTTTCAACAACAAGTCGACGGAGAGCGCGTCTCCCTGGTATGCCGCCCACATAAGCGATGTATGCCCTTGCAGGTCGCGAGAGTCCACGCCGACGGGTTGATGGAGCAGATAGAGCAGCGGCATCACAGATGAGGAATGCGTGACCAGATGCAAGGCGTTGTATCCCTGGGAGTCTGTAATGGTCGGGTCGGCATTATTCGATATGAGCAAATGTACGATGTAAAGGTATCCGTTTCGTGCTGCCCATTGGAGCGGGGTCGCTTGGAGATCACCACCAATGGCGTCGACCTCGGCGCCTTGTTCTAGCAAATATCGACAAGTGGCGAGCTGGGCATTGATCGCAGCCCAGTGAAGAGGCGTGCTGAGCAACAGTCAGCGTGAGCGCAGGACGGGACCTTCGGCAAGCGCGACGAACACATTTTGTTCATCTCTGTCATTCACGGTCGCATTGTCTGACTCGATGAGCTGTTGGATGGTCGCAAGATCGCCTCTCTGGGCTGCGGAAATGATCTCTTGCTGGGCATGGACATGGTGTTGGTAAGCGCGGGGAGGACGAAACTGGGCTCTTACCAGAGGCCGAGGATGCTGGGGGTGCAGGGTGCTGGTCCCGGTCGCTTGCTCGTTGTCGAGTCTTGTCGTTGGCTCGGCCTTGTGACTCGGTTCGTTCATGTCGTTGCTCGTCGTCGCCGTTGTCGTCCTGTCGGTGTGTTTGTATGGCTGTGCGCTTGGCTGTAGACGTGGCAGTGTTGAAACCCTATGACAAGGTTAGGGTCAGATGCCCTTCCACCATGATGTTACTAGCAGAGCTGCTGTTGCCACTCGGCGCGAGGTTCGTACCGCCTTTCGCGCATTGAACACTGACCAATGTTGAACAAGTGTCTGCCTCTTTTTGTGCTGTTGCGTATTCCTGCAAAGAGGGCTTTACAATAACCTTGGATGTCTCGCCCCAGCTACGCAAGATGCCCTTCCCCAGTCAGCGACAACGCCAAAGTTGAACTCGACAAAGTCATGGCACTCCGTCCTTGCGCAATCATCGTTTTCAATGTGCTTCACGGAGTGCTGCATGTTGTTCGCTATGCTACTGTGCCAAGGGTTCAGCCTTCTCGATCCATAGTAAGCGCTCACACGAGCTTGTCAGTGTCCTGACCGATGCCAATGTACCCAGCGTCCGATTATACACGTGGAGGGCATCTCTCTTCCTCCTATTATCGACCATTATTGTTCTCATCCCGGCTTCCTTCAGCATGGTCCTCACATATCGCTCAGGTTCGTCACTGTCACCATGCGCGCTCCGTGACCTATGGCAATTTATCGGACTCTGCAGAGACCCCTAGCCTTCTCAACATCAGAGCTATCGGCTTTTTGCTCCCCGTCGCGCTCTTTATCTTTGTCCTGTCATTCGTCCCACTTCCCGCGGAACTTACGTCGTACAATCCCCTCACATCCATCGCTGCTCGGCTGGTGGTCCTCGGAACTATCATCCTCGGGATTCTGTCGGGCCTGGGTGCCGTGAACGGGGCGTGGAGTGCATTTACACGCAACGCGTAAGTCGTCGATTGATATGGCCGGAGAAACCTCACAACTCAGTGTTTCAATATGGCTAAAGGGCCGTCCCCTCCGCTGCTTCTATTGCTTCGGCGGAGAACGCTCTCGAGCGGGTTCAGTCTGACTTACGTGAACGTACTCGCGATCTCGATGCATATGGGGCTTCAAAGGTGTGAGCTTCTCTCTTGATGATAGGATGTGGCTGAGTCTCCGTGACAGCCTCAGGCCGATGGCTCCTGGATATCGCGGGTAACTTTCAAGCGCGATCCACGTAAGGTTTCACACCTTTCGGATGACCGGGCGGGTAATGTATTCCTTCTTCTCTCCAGATCACGGTTCCATGCAACAAGAAATCATCGGCTTGGAAGCGCTCGAAACACAAATGACGACCAGGGTCGTGGCGTTGAAACGCAATCGCGAAAACAATGAATTTGCGCACTCCATCCGCGGCAGAATTCTCAGCAGAGTATGGGCGGTATATTGCGTGTGCAGGGTGTTCAGTGCAAGTGCTCGAGTGACGTTACTGGTACCGTCGTTTTCACTGACTCTCCCGTCCCTGCCAGTCCGTGATAAACTTGCTATCTCCACCGCCATCATCCACGGACGACAAAACGTCTTCTTATGGGGATATTATCGCGCATATTTTCGCTTACTTGGTTTCCCTATTCCCGGCTGCGTCTGGGCAGCCAAGCATAGACGTGCCATCGTTATCGAGGCAGATCAGTCTGGTCCTCGTGGGAGCCATCATCCTCAGTAGCGTCAGAGTAGTCCTCAGAGGTGTCACAAGGGTTAGTTGGACCGTTCCGAGAACAAGGGGGGAAAAGCGCATTGAATGACCATCCTGAATCAGGCGTTCCGAATTACATCTCGCAACATCTCCGCCTCTTTGATGTTGCTTCTATTAGGACAGCTCATGGTTTGTTTCTCACGTCCCGCTCGGAGAAAGGCGTCCATGTAATGACTTTTCATTTTAGGGAATTTATCTTCTCACCACACTAGTCCAGCTACGGACGATGTTCCCCCCTACTTATTCCTCGTCCTCGAGCATAGATGGGGGGAACGACGGTGACGTTAACTTGTTCTCCTCTCTCCCCCAGTACTCTCTCTTTGGAGGTTTGTTTGACTGGTCGTTCTTGTTCGGCGCAACGGGGTGTGCCCTCGGGCGTTGGGCTGGAGGATTGTTCAACGGAGATGACGAAGATTACGCATAGCTGGAGGACTTTCAGAACTCTTTAGAAGCTGTACATTAGCCGGGAGCTACTTGATTCGGACGCTCATGTAGTTCAATCGACCTTCATAAATCCCGGTTCCAGTGTACGATTGCGTTCGGAGGAGACGAATCGGTGTTCATCAACAATACTGGTTTTGTACGTCTACCCAAGAATCCGTAAGGCGCATCATCTATAGATAACCAACCCAATATTTGAGATCAATCCGCATTCCCTTCGTACCGCATGAGCGAACACCTCTATGGGGCTATGACAACGCCCCCCAGACCCCCAGACCTGCAAAGAAACACATCAAGCTGACAAGAACACTAACGTACGCAGCGGTATGGATGCCGATACGGGGAAGAATCATGGGCGTGTACAAAGATGAAAGAGATGTGTGAATAAACAAGACGGTCGGAAACGTGACCATGAATGGTTTATGAGAGATGATGGGATATGGAATGATCCTATGATCTGCAACTGGGACGGAAAGAGGCGAGCGGAGGTAAGCAGCCGACACCAGAAGGGTGAGACCGACGGAGAGAATGATTGAATCGAAACGCTGCAAGCACGACACGAAGACGGGAATTTTCTGTCGATGCATGTCAGATACGATACATGCGAAGCGCACGGGCGGAACGAGACATACAATGGGGGCAACGCCGTATACCTGCCCGAGCTCTTCTCTTGCTTTTATGGTGAGTAACTTGTCGAAATTGTGTTGAATACGCGAGTCGAGCGCATTCACGTTTCTGTGCGAGCCTTCTCCGGTTTGGTCTTCAAGTTGTCGAAGATCGTCACGAGAATCCTCTGGTAGTTGCTCGGGAGAGTCCCGCCATCCATCAGGATCTTCATCACTCTGCAGGGGAGTGGCCCCATCCTTTAGCCGCTCCAAAAACTCTCGTTCCCTACCAGGAGGTACCATAACATCGCGATAAAGCGCGATGTGCTGATAACCTTGTACGAGAGACACCAAGACCTCTGCGACATTGAAGGAAAGCCACCATACGGTGTGAAAGGACGGGTCCTGGCACGTTGGTTTGAGACTATCCATATTGTGACGGACACGCAGCAACGCAAGGGACGCGAGGCGCAGAAGGTTAACGAGTAACACGTGCAAGAAGGTGGTTAGAAGCGAGGCGATGTCGGGGCGTAGTAGAAGCGACGACGCGGTGTAAAGAGGAACGCGCAGCTGGTGGGCTAGGGCAAACATAGCCGACGAGAGGAGAATCTCTGGGAGGGGCGAGGGAAAGAGTGGCGGATAGCTTGAAGGAGAACTCGGGTGAGGCCATACGAGAGCTGGCAATATTGCAAGAACTGCAAAGGTGATCAACGCCGACAATGGCACGAACGTATACAAAGTCAAGAGTCGCTTGTACGATCCTGTTGAACGACAACTGACGCCGTCAATGAAAATGTAAGACATATAAAGTCTGGACTCGCCCCCGTACAACCCGTTTTCTTCCAACTCCCATGCGATAGCCTCTTCAATGTCTTCTGGCCCGAGCTGCGGGTCATTGGGATCTGTGTGTACAGGAGAGTCTGCGTCCTCCTCTGCTACGCTGTTCAGAGAACCGCCTTGGAGCATGCTTTCTGGACTCCTCCTTATCCTGTGTTCCTCTTCACCTGGAGCGTCCAAACCGCTCAGGATGCTCTCGCCACGTGAATCCAGGCGTCGCCAGTGGTGTTGCTCGTTGTCGTCGTGGGTAGCAAGGTCGTAGCCACTGAGTTCGGAGCTCTCCTGGCGAGCAATATAGGCATCTTCGGTACCATAATAGAATTTTGTTGCCGCGTCCTCCGGGACAACTCGGGCGGGGTCAGGCAGTCGCGCCAACCGCTCTGCTGAATATGTGTGTGGAGTGACGGCCGCGACGGTGTGGGCGACTCTTCGATGCATTTCTTACAGTCGCAAGATGATAGGAGAACACTGCGTACATGCCAAAGGTACCAAGCTATATACTTCCTCGAGGCTGTATCCACATCGTGATCCCAGCGCTCCTCTCTACGGCCAATGAATGTCTCGCGGTACACACGTGAGGCAGAAAACGCGCCAACGAAGCACTTATTATGCGATACGCATTGCATTGCACACGGTAATGACACGATGGAACCAAGGCACATCGCCGTCCCGATGATCCTGCACGAAGGCAATGAGTGGCTGCACGACAACGGGGTATAAAAGAATCAGAGTTCGATGCATTTCCACAAGGACTCTGACCATCCCCATGTTGTACACAGGGGACGTGACGGCAAGAGTACGATCGGTCCGCCCATCGAATAAATCTCATCGGAAAGAAATGACAACGATTGATAAATTACACACCTCTTGTGGGTGAACAAGATCGTTAACAGCAGGTCTCGTCTAGAAAACAATAGTTAGCACATCCAGACCTCAACGACTGCAGAAAGGTCAGACAAGGCTGAAATCAAGGTTTTGTCCACACAATGTGTTCGGAATGTGGTAAAACGTATGGTAGATGGAGAATCATCACTACGAACAAGGCAGAAACGAAAACTCACCCAGCTTGACTTGACACGGTACTGTAAAGCACATAACGACGGAAGAAAATGTATGATTCAAACCCCGCCGCACTCCGCGGTGATGCCGAACAGCCGAACCCAGCTAGATAGGAGTAGATCCTTCTCGTACAAAGCGAGATCATTCTTAAGTCGGTCTGTAACTTGCAACTGACCAAAACATGGAGTCTCTTCTGCGGTGGGGAATTGAAAATTCTTCCCCAGGGGAACGCGCAGCTGTCTCCGAGAGAAGAGATCTCGACCCTGCAATCATCGACCACATTCTCGGAAAACCAGATGCGCAGCTGATGAAAGAGGCCCTCGATGTTGCTCTCGATGGTTCCAGAGATGAAGATCAACGAATAGCTGCCATGGATGACTTGGAGATGGTATGTAGCGCCTGCGACATTGAAGAGACCTTCCGAAACTGATCAGCTGCCCGACAGCTCGTGGAGAACATCGATAATGCAAACAGTGCGCGTGTTTCCGTTCAATTACACGTGGTATTTACCGCCTCATAGATCTCCAAAAGTTAAAGATGTGGGAACCTCTGCATGATCTCGTTGGACTTCCCTCCACCACAGACGGTCTGAGGCTACAAACTTTATGGGTGCTAGGAACGGCACTGCAGAACAATCCAGCAGCTCAGTTCTCCGTAAGTCCTGCTCCTTGGATCGTTGTACTACCGAAACTGACATCCACGTTCTGTTCTTGACAGTATTTGTCCTTGGATCCTATTCCTGCCATTCTTGCATGTTTATCACCCTCGTCCAATTCTGCAGGCACCCGAGCGAAAGCCATGTACGCGCTGTCCGGCCTATTGAAACACAATGCTGCTGCAGTGAAACAGTTCACTGCGTTGCAAGGTTGGAATGTCCTTCGTAACTCTCTCGAGGGTGAGTTGGTTTTAGGCTGTCTCGCTAAGACGTGACATCATATTCTATGACAGATTCAGACATTATATTGCGGCGCAAAACAGCTTTCCTCATTAATGCGTTACTTACCCCGACATCCGAGGAGACCTCGCCGGGTGCACCTGCGAGCGTGCACTCGCCTTCGTCCACAAATGCACCGGTTCATCCTAATTCCCACGCATCCATGCTCTCGGATCCGGCATCTGTCTCAACTTCTCCTATAGCCATGGATGCACTACAAAAGGATACTGGGTCAGACGGTTCGCTGTTGGACGCACTCATATCTGCCCTAGTGGAGCCCGTTCCTTTTGGTGCGGACGGTGAGAATGAACGAGACGCCGAGTTCCAAGCGAACGTTGTGAGGTTAGTGGCTAACCTTCCGTGGGTGTTTACTCGCTCATGTAACTATCGTATACAGACTGCTTCACACGTATTCAGTATTCTGCGGCGGTAGATTCTCTGATGCGCAAAAGCACAGCCTACATCAGGCTCCTTCACCCCGTCACTGAGAGTGTGAGGCAAGTGAGGGGATTAAGGTTATGCTGGGCTTGAAACACTCTCAGTGACGGGGTGAAGGAGCCTGAGCCTACGTACCATCTTTGACGACGTCTCACCTGCAGGCAACTTGCTCAACGTTGGGAGAGAAGAGTTTGACGCCGTAAAGACTGCCGTCCCATGAGTGACGAAAGAGATTGAAAAAGAGGGATAGACTAATTTCATAAGATTCGCTGCCATCCAATCTGATACACACTTTATATCTAGCCGACTCATTTTCAATTTCAGTTACATCATGTGAATCATCATTCCCGCATTGTGATTGGTCCGTCGGTGGAATTGGGCGCGAAAGATACACGAGCGCTTAGTTGGCAGAACCTTGAAGGTTTCGGTACTAAAATGAAAAAAGGTCAACAATGCCATGTGAAACATTGCGCTACTAGTGTCTTCACCACTGACAGAGACACCCTCAGCCATAGGTCAGTCCAAAGTTTTTCCATTCATTGTGCTATTGAACACTGACGGGGGATGGTTAAACTCAAACGTACGTGATAACCCTTTCAAGTTAGCGCAAGGCAACGCGAACACAACCGTATAGGTAACACAAACCTTGTGGTATTTATGCCATTGTGAAAAGCGTTCGTCTTTTTCCCTTGGTGTCTGTCCACCTCCGTTCTTTTATAGCCTCACGATCTTTCACGTATCTCACTTCAGGCCCACCTTGCCACCACGCTCACTTTGAAGTCATGGCCGCTCTCAGCCTACACCACGCCCTTTTCACCAATGAGAAGGACTCGGATCTTCCCTTGCGTTCTGCTGCATCTTTTCTTCACCCCGCACCCGAGCGAGATGGGAGTCCGACGAGCCAGTTGTTTGCATCTGCGGCTTACCAGGATCTCATTCAACGACAACCAACTCACCCCGATGGACCGACGTCGGGGTGGGATCTTGGTCTCAACCTTTTAGGTGACCCGATCACCCCTGCCGAACACAAAAGCTTAGAAGATCATCAAACCAAAATGAAACTTCGTCATTTGCGTGGTATCAACATCGTATTCGAGCTTCTCTTCGGTATGCTGTTCACTTTCACTTTTTTGGGGTGGCATTTCTTACACTTACGTCCTCAGGTATCTGGGCAACGTACACTACTGTTCGTTACTGCCTCGCATCCGAACGTGTTTGTGCCCTCGTCCTCGGGATCGTATCTGCACTTGCAGTCGTTCTTGTGATCATTGTCATTTCGATGCCATTGTTGCCCCAACAAAGTCATCCTCACGCTTGGTGGTACACGAGATCGCTCCTTCGAGCATGCTATCTACTACTGCTGGCTGCGAGTGCCGTGATGAACTTCGTTCTTGTCTTGATGTGGCATCCCAGTCAGCTCTGCAGCTGGGACATCGATATTTCCTGGTATACATCGGCTGTGAATACGGCAACCTCTCCGTGTCATACAGCACCATTTGCTGCGTGGATAATTGCTGCGATCCTGCGACTTGTAGTGACGTTGGCGATGACCGTGAGTTTGTCGCTGCCAGGATCTGAACAATTCTCTGATCCTTCTTGCATCTCAGCTTTTATTTGTCTACTGCCTGCGTTCATATTATGGGACGCGACACCCTAACTCTGATGGGAATAGTCCCGAATATTCTCCATACTTCCCGTCTGATCCCGAAGCCATCTCACCTGTTTCGCCTGCATCCCCATTTCATCTTTCAAAATCGACATTCAGGTTTACGCGATCGGAAGATTCTAGCCGCACCCTTAGTCAGTCTACCATGACGTTGCCCAAGTCCTCGTTTAGCACTCTTGCGCCCTCGACTTCCTGTACCGGTCATTCGCGTTCTTATTCCACACCTCCTCCCAAGGACACTTCACTTCCGAGAATCTCCCCACCCACATCTCGCAGATCTTCAAGTCATGCGACCAACCACAGGGCGTCACCAACGCAAACCGGGTCTGAAACTCCGTCCCAGACACAACCTGTTGGTGTTATCACACCACCCTCGTCGGCATCTCACATGCTCCGACGGTCGAGTCGTATTTCAATCATTCAAGCGATGTCGGACACCGTGATGTCTGATGTCTCTCCACATTACGAGAGTGCCAACGGTCCGACCCGTGATCCATCTGAGATCCAATCTTGTGCATCCTGGAAGCCCGGCCATCGTGGCTCCGGCGTTCACCTCGATATTAGGAAAACGGCCCTGGCATGGGAGAACGCGCATGTTCGCCATTCTTCACAGGCCAGCGTTGGTCCGGAGTCATTCTCATCCGCCCGCGACGACGGCGAATCCATCAAAGAAAAGGACAAGGACGACGACGTCCCCCTGTATTCTTATGGTTATGGCGCCTCTGGAGCCACTTATCCTTATCTGGACATGTACAATCCTCAGAGACCGGCGGGGAGATACACCGAGGCGTCGCCGTCGTATGAGGACGTGGACGGACACGGGCTCTCGCAGGGATACCAGCGGCCCATTCCAGGCGGACCGGCGTTGTACGATGCACCCTCCGAACCGCGGTCTTCGCTATCCAGGGAGGAGGAGGAAAGCAGCAGCGAGGAAGAGGAGTATGTTGCTATGATGGGTGGCTTCGTGCGCCGCATGGCGACCATCGAGTCCCTCGGATCGAAGGAAGCTGCGGGCACGCTCTCGACGACGGGTTCTGTGGCACTCCATTCTGTGCGTTCCAAGACGCCCGTGTCCCAGTTGCTGTTCGCGGAGCATGGGTCGAGTTGCACGTCTTCTTTGGGTGTGCCATTGAGCAGGGAAGGTTCGCTCAGTACGGCGTATTTCTCGTTCTCGAGCGGAGGTACGGGCATGCGGGTGAACGAGCGCGGAGAGCTCTTGCCACCGGGTGCCAACCCAAACAGAAGTGCCGCCGGCTCGCCGCATAACTTTGCCGCGAGTGGCAGCTTCCCGAGGATGGATGACGATGACCGATGACCGATGACAGGATTTCTCACCGCCCTACCGACGTCAACGTGCGGTGGCATGGATGGGTGGGGACGAGTCTAGGGGGGAAAAGTACCGCATCTGAATCAGGACACCTTGCTCACCTCCGCCCTCGCCCCTTTTTTCAAACGTCCGTTCATACGATCACGAAACCAGAGATATGATCGAACGCTGATTATCTTTATGAATTTCATTACACCAACGCGCTATTTATGCCATTCATGCTATTTCGCACTTTTTATTCTCGATGACGCTTCAATTCAATGTGCACAGTGTTGACAGTGTCGTCTGAGGACGTAAGAGTGAGATCACGATATGCTTTCGCCATCGTACTGGATACCAATACTTATCTCAAAGGTGTCGAAGCCTTATCGCGTTCCTTGGCATGGAACCGAGACGTACGTACTACGTGAGCTACCGCCAGCTTATCCCAGCCTGGTCATTTGGTGGCACGCCCCTGTCCAACACGACCCTGTTATATCCTGCGTGTCGCACGCAGAACGGCCGACGTGAAGAGACTCCGTCCTGAGTGCAGACAAATCCCAAATGCCCGCCCGCGGGTCCTTGTTGACCGGAAATGCCTACTAATCGACCGAAATAGCAGCACCCCTGGATGCATCCAACGACTTGAGCATTAATGAACGACGGTGTCGAAACTCGGAACTGGCAGACAGTGTCCATCAGCATGCATCGCCTTTGATCACTCCGCCGAGATAGATCCCATCGACAAGCGATCGTGGCGTACATATGACGAGGAGACGAGGGACATGGCCACTGGCACGCTCGCTTCTTAATCTGAATCGTCATCATGCCGTCGGAGACGTTCAATCAACGCCATTTAAATGCGCCACCGTCCGACGCGGAAGCAACGTGCGCTTCCTTTGATTTGTTCGGGCGAATTCGACGTCGACCCGGACAAGGTTTGGTTGCAGAAAACACACATGGCACCGCACGAATGCGTCAAACGCTTGCGATGATATCACTCACGTATATACTTGCGGGTCCATCGCACTGGCGTAACTTATTACCCGCAGCCCTGAAAACCCCGCAGTGCTACGTAGCTACACGCGACGCCGCTGCTTAGTAGTGGACTATTACCCCTGGCTTACTGAAAGATAACATGCATTTGGCGCGTAACGCGACGAGCAAATGGGCTACGCCGTAAAGCCTCTCCGCGGGAACCCCACCCCTGACAATGTGCACAGACGACGTGGACAAGCATCGCTACTCGGACGAGCAACAAGTCACCGAGAACAAATATGTCCAACGGGGGTAAAATTGAACAACCTTGTCAGGCGCTGAGAGATCGCGGACACTCGACCAAGACGGCCACCGGAGCAGCGATAAAGCGGGCTAATATCGGAACACGACTTGCGCCAAGTATATGCTAGTCTGCATAGTGCACAAGATGATCCGTCCAAGCGAGAGGACGACTTGCGCGTACCCCGATGACCACACCGGGTGGGACGGGGGAAATGCGCGACGAGCGAAGGAAGAGCATGCTGCGTGTCCGCAGTGCGGCCGCCTACTATGCACGGAAAGAGCATATGACGTGGCGAGCGTTCCACGACATGGGGAACTTCTTCTATTGAAATAAAAGCGCACACACGGCTATCAAACGGTAGCCCTTCTTTTTCACAAGTGGGATGAACAATGCGGCACGCCGGGGGATCAATACCATCAAGGACTTGCCGATAAAGTTTCATAACCGCCATCATCATGACATAGCAGAATGCCGCAAGTGCGCAAGGGGATCCGATTCAAGCTAAAGGATGCTGTAATGGAACCACCGAGGGAAAATATGTAGGAGGTGCAAGGGCATGAGCAATAACGGTCGATCCTCGACGCCAGATGCGATCCGTTCGTCTCTTCGCAGATCGGTATGATGAGTATCCAGCTACGCCTCGGCAACCGAAGAACGTACTTGCGCGGCCCGGGGGTTTCGTTTGATTACTCAATTAGTGTCAGATTCTTCTTCTTCTTTGGTCTGTCTGCTTCTCCTGCTGTGCGCGACCTTTTTACCTTTGGTTTGGAGGAACTCGTGGCTCCGGTTGACGACTGGGTTGCCGTCTTCGTAGGATTAGAAGTCTTGGCAGGGTCTGCCGGTCCGTCGACGCCTGACGGCCGCAAGAACGCATTTCCTTGGATCGAGGAGGATTGTCTCAAGTCAGTCCCGACGCCCGTTATGTCAAAAATAAGATTTTTCGCGTCCTTGGAAGGATCTTTGTTGGGCTTTTTTGACTGCCTTGCGGTGAGAGAAGCCATGCCAGTGGACGATATCGAGTGTGGTCGGCTCTTTTTTGTCTGTTCGCTTGCCTCTTGATTTATGTTCTCTGGGGGTGCGGGGTCTATTGCTGAACTCGAGGCCTGGCAACGAGGCCAAGGCGGTTAGCTCGGTGATCATATGATGTAAGGACGAACCGCGGACCTCCTGGGTAACTTCTTCGCCGCGTTTGTTAAAAACTCGTCGACCTCGTGGACGCAATGTGTTTGAAGGAGATAAAGATGACGGCCCATCCGCAGCAGGCGTATCATGAAGGGAAGAGAAGAGAAATGGAAGGTATGACGTTTCGTAAGTAACGCTGATACCAAAGTCCAAAACACGAGGGTGGTAAATGTACATTGCCAGAGCACACAAAGCGCGGATAGAAACTCACGTCTTCTCGCCGCGATAAGCACTTGGCCCCCATGCCTCCCTGATTTCGGGCGATATCTCCCACTCTGCGTCGTCCTTTACATGTGCTTGTTCTGGTTCGGCCCGCGGAAGTTGTTGTGCTCGTCGAGCATTCTGCATGAATCGCAGATTCAGCGTTCCGGAGCTCAACACCTTGTCGACCATGGTGGGTGTGGGTATCTTTTAATCAGTGCTTTGGTGTCTCGTAAAAGAGCATAAAAGGTGGTCCGGTCGTTGCTGGTAAAGTGCCTCGTCCACGCCATGAGACCGATATCGCAAGTGCGCAGCCGATTATGTCATCGATTCCCATACGCGGTCGTGGTTGCAGACATATTGTGGGTGGCCCATCATTCCTGTGGCGCTAGGATGTCTCTGATCCCAGTCGTTCAAGGGCCGGACGAGGTCTCGCCGCGGACTGTGAGGTGCTCTAATACTCTTTTAGACCTTGAGCGTATCGAGAGGATGCCAAGCAGGTAGCGCGAGAGAAGCGGGTCCTCTGTTGCGAGACGGCCTCGACAACTCGGTGTAGCACACGTAACAGAATCGAGACTGAGCAAGTCTTGCCGTCATGATACGTCATGACGCGTACCTCGCGATATCATCAGGACCGTGGCAAGATCTCGATGTTGGTTCTAGACAGCGTCTGTGTCGGACACTTTGGAGGGACTGAGATAGCACCTTAGGCACGACAACGCCGACGAAGCAGCGCGTTCCGTGGCAGATCAGCTCCATATGATAGAAATGCACCCAGGACCTGATGAACGTGCTCCAAGGAACGTTCATTTCGCGATGACGCCAGATCTTCGGCACGGCTTGAGAACGGATTCAGATGATGATAATCGCGAAGCGCGTCGTTTCCGACATTTATATGTATCATTTTCAATACTTGCCCAATGGAACCAGGCTGGCCGAAAAGCGGAGGGACGTTCATATTGACAGAAGCCGCATCAGAGCGGCCGACAAGAATGGGGAATGGAATTTCCGCCCAAACTATTCCCAGCAACGCTACTAGTTCACACGACTAGGGGTGTCGTACAAAAAGTGTCGGTGACATGAAAAGCGTGGTGACAAAATGAATAATGGGATAACGTAGGTGACGTGGTCGCAAAGGGGGCTGGCGTCGACTCACGATGACAGGAGCTGTCCCAGGATGAGGGAATGAGTTGAGATTCAGGCCAAGATCGCCCAGATGCGGCGGTATAGAAGGGGAGAGAAAGAAGTAATTCTGTCGACACATCATGGTTTCTGGGAGATCTCCCGCTGACACGTCAGTACAAGTTGGGAGGGCTGGGGCCGACTTGGCTGCGCAATAAGTCCGATGAATTGGATCCTGGCAGGCAGGAGGGAGTGTGAGAGGCTGTCATATCGGGATGGTCACGAGTTGGAGTAGCGAGCCAGGGGGGCTCAGAAATGTGAATGAGACGCCCAAGAAAAAGCACGGGCCGATTCAGGCATAGAGTTACCGACCGCGAAAGGAACGCGGGGAGAACCTGCGAAGCTGATGCGGGCGATGGCCGGCATCAGAGGGTTGGCACACGCCATGATGAATCGCGCATTCTATTCTACTCCATTACAGCTATCGGTAAATCAAGATGGAAATGAGAGTGAGATCCAGCCTGATCTGGTGCCCAGAATGCTGCGTTTCGATGAGTCAATGGGACCTGCGCGCGCTGGCATTAATGGCATGTCCCGCTCGCTTGCTGTGCGACCTCGTGGTGGGCATCTCTGGCAGTTTCGTTATTTACTGCAAGCGGACCGGAGACTGTCCAATTCTCGCTCCGTCGTTTCGCTGGGGATATGAACGTCCTCCACCTCCCCGGCCTGCGCCAGATACCTGCGCTTCTAAAACCGGATTCCCCGCCCTGGCCTCGTCGATCCGTGTCCGTCATACAGCTTCGGCTGACTACTATATAATCCCCCCTCCCTCCCTCCCCATCCCCGTCAAGTGCAATGTCCTTCCACCTCCGTCCCGTCACAAACCTCTCCCCCTCCCCCTCCTCCTCCTCTGCCTCCACCACCACCGCCGCCGAGCGCAGCCCCCCAGTAAAGTCCCATCCCTCCAGGCGACCCCTCTCCCCGAGCTCCTTGCGAGGTGACTCGCCATCTTCTCCCCCCATCATGCCCACTGATCGCCCCCAGACGTCAACCTCACCCAGGACGCCAACCCTGCCCCGCGAAAGTACCCCGCCCCACCCACAGGTCATGAGCTCATGGCCCTCTTCCCCGCCGCACCCCCTGCCAACTTCCCCGAGATGAGACCCGGCCCCACCAGCGGCTTTTTCCAGCGGCAGGAACGTGCCTTTTTCGCACAGGCGGGCAAGGAAATCGTCCGTGTGCGCGTTGAAATCGATGTGCCACCCCCATCGTCCGACGACGCACAACCACATCACAGCGCAAAAAGCAGAGAACCCTCTGCGCACGGCGGCCCCCCCCGGACCTGGCCACAGCTCCATCCACATCCGCCACATCAGTCCCCCATCGCCTCTCCCGAGGCGCCTTATCCTCATCCCAAGCAACCCCGTCAATCTCGCACAATACCGGCGCCCACGCAATCACCTGCCGTGTTCCCTGGTTCTCCCCATGGACAGCCACCGCAGCTCCCCCTCAATCTCCATACGCCAGCATCACATCAGGGCGGTATGACTTTACGTACGCCACCTCACGATCCACATCCTGGGACAAAAGTCGAGTTTCAGGCCCCGGACGACTACCGAGATGACACGGACGAGGCTTGGCGACGACCTACGCCATACGCTGACCGCCGACGTGCAGGCAAGCACACTCGACGTGTCATCGTCCGCTGACTCTGTGAGTACACCCGGCAGGCGACGCCAGGCAGGATACTGATTGATCTCCAAAGCGTACCCACCCGCTATCGTTGCATTGATACCTGTTACATATACCAAGTCCAATCTCGTCATTATATCTCTGCTATCCATCATACCTTGTATTCTTTTGTGCTCATCGCCTGAGGTATTCTGTCATAACTTAACCACAAACGTACACCCACTCCGCACTAACCACGTATAGTATTTTCTCACGGCCGAGGTGAAGATAACGAGTTGGTACTCGAGCGGCGTTCCACATGCTGCTGTCCGGTACAAGTATCGCAGAATAAAGGCACCTGGCGTGCTGCTCCATGTAATAAAAATTATTTTCTAGAAAATGGCATTTCCTTGTGACAAAACAAGGTGTGATCGCAATCCGGCAAGTCCCGCTGCAACATCGACTTCTCCGTCGGTGCCTCGTAAAATTGGCGGGTTCAGTAAGTACACAGGTGTTGGTCTTTTTTTTTCTCATTTTCCGACCACTACCGTTCTCCCCGGCGGCCGGATGTCCCACAAACCATGACGACACGGTTCCGGTCCCTCTGTTTTGGGGAGCAAATGCCTAATCGAAAGATGACGCGCTCGCCCTACACGCTCCGCACGTTTTTGACGCCACGAACGTATGGTTACCAACCGAGCTCAAGAATCACAACATCATATCTGGCAGGGGGCCAAGACTGGGCAAAGGTTTCAGGTATTACCGATCGGGAATTTCAGTTGTTCAGTCACGTCCTTGTCGCTGACGACCAGTGCGGACCGCGCCGCGGCACGAGATCCATGGAGGTGTCTCCCCCAAAACAAACCTGGATACGGATGGCGGGTCTTCTTAATGCCTCCGCAAATGAGAGGTTGCGCGCGACGTGACAGAATAAAACGGTACGGGATCGCAGATAGCGATCAAGTTTTTCCATTTTTGAATCGCTGAATGACGGAATGCGATGACGAAGTGGTTTCCCTGGTCGATTGTGGGCTAGAACGTCGGAGTGGTCCTTGATCATGGCAGCGAGCCAAGCTCTGTCATACGCAGTCCGGACCGACTGCTGTCGGACCCTCTGAGTAAGTGTTTTCTTGTGGGGTCCAGGTTCACACATCTCTTTTCTTTCACCGCCCTTCGAGGGCACATACCTGTCAATCAAGGAAAAAGGAGGCACAATGAAAATCAAAGAACAGCGCCGCCCGTTGTCGGAGAATTTCTCACAGTCACTTCTTAGCTATCCCGTTCAACACGGAAGCGGTGGGGATTTATGGGCAGTTTACCTGAGCGAGCTTCATTGTGTCAAATATAACGAAAATGACCCATCCAGGACGGATCCGAATGTAGTGATGCTGATATGATCGCAGCCTGGACTCGAGACAACGGTCCGCACGTCCATATCAACCAGATCCGACTGGCGATCGCACGAGGCACTCTCGCACGATAAGACGGGATCGAGGGGAAATGACGTGGAACTGTCACCAACATGGGGTAGACCTAGTAGGAACCCGTCAGTGGACCGTTTTGGGAGGGGGATGGCAGAGCCCTATGACCGAATGCACTGACATAACTATTAAGCCCAGTGATCAGCTTATCTCGGGCCCTACTGGAAGCGCCCCAGATCATGGCGCAAGGAGACGTTCATGAATAGACTCATCAGCTGGTTACACCTGCCTGCGCATGCTGTTCGATCACACTAGATGGCATCATTATGAGTCTGAAAGGGGTTGCGAGAGAATGGAAGGCACTCATTGGTGAGTGCCGGTATAAATATTTGCTAGGCGATCAATACAAGGCATCTTTTCATTTCGTCGTTGAAAGAAATGGGTGATATATTAGGACATGTGTTTGGGCACATGTCCACCGATAGGGCGAGGCCACCGATCCCCAAATGGCGAAAGCGACGACGGGGAACTCACAGAGGTAATGTGAACCTGCAAAGGATCAAATCATGACGCCAGACTGTCAAGGCGAGTCGAAAAAAGAACACCTAGACCTGCATCTCGAACGACTCGGGTCACTCGGCGATGTACTGCGTCACCAGCGCAGTGTGGCAGTGTAGAAACGTCGAATAGATAGTGAGTTCAATTATGCCTGATGGAGCCCCTCGGCCGGTAACCAATGAAGAGAGCTGAAATGAGGCATCGGCTGCGAGCTATCGGAGGGGGGACATCTGACGCTGCCGCGCGCTGCGAAATGAAAATGGAAGGCCGTCATGATCGCGGTGGACCAAGGACGACTCACGAGTGGACGACCCTTCGAACGGAACTTGACGAAGCCATGAGCCCCTAATGAAATTACGTACACTCCGACGAGGACGACAGCAGCGTGGCCCCGTGATGTCACACGTGACCTGGGGTTTCAATGCCAGCGACTCGGAAATTGGAATCATCCGCTTATCGCCCCGGCCACCGAAACGAGAAGCTTGGATAGGACGCCCACAGATGGTCAGTCACCCCATACTGTGGGAGGACCCTCGTATTGACGATCTCTAGTCAAGACCCACCAAGGATGCCTATGCTGACTTTTGCAGCATAACTGGCTCACCGTGAGTATCGTACACATCATCGCCGTCGGATTGTCCGCGATCGTTCCCCGATAGGCTCAGGGAAGCCAAGCGCTACCTCGACAAGCACAAACGACTCGACATCGCAGTCGATGCGTTCTTCCAAGACAGCGGGACTCGCCGCGCAGAACCGGGAGCGTCGACGAGCAGACTAACCACCCTTTTCGAGAGATACAAAGGTAACGCTGGGCCGATCACCCCCTAGTCACCAACTTGGATGAACCGTGGTGTATAGATCCAGATGGAGACATCATCTCCACTCAGGGCACAGTCCAGTTCTTCACCGAACTGGGTTTCAAACAGGACGAGGAGGAGCTGGACGGAGATGATGATACGCCAAAACTCTTATCGCTCGCATATGAGCTCCAATCTCCCAGATTAGGCGAGTGGACCAGGAACGGTTGGACAGACGGCTGGAAGAGCATTGGGTTAGCTTGCGGCCCATATCCCACCGGTGATTTCGGGCCATTCACGCGAGTTTATCCACAGGTGTGACACGATAGACGGGATGAAGAGTGCACTCACACGATTAGAAGCCAAGCTTGGCTCCGATCCGTCGTACTTCCGCACGGTATACAATTACACTTTTAATTTTGCACGGTCAGAGGGTCAGCGTAGTCTTGGTAAGTGCATTTCTGGTCCATGCGTCGACCCTGACCTCGTGCCATCTGTACCCAGCCAAGGACATCGCACTCGAGTACTGGAAATCGCTTCTGTACTTTGGCGTGGGCAAGCCAGCGTTGAGATATGTACCGGCTGATGACTCGGATGAGGAAGACGTCGACATGGATCGTGGTCAAGGATGGACGAGAGAACACACGGAGATGTGGTTGGACTATATGAAAGCAAGAGACGCGATCGCTGTGAGCAAAGATACCTGGCAGATGGTTCGTAAAGCGGCCCCCTTTTCACCGCTTCTCTGACGAGATGGGTGCAGCTCCCTGACTTTATCCGTTCATTTGACGGGGACTTTAACAAACATGACGACCAAGGTAATTATGACATGTGCCTTTCCGTTGGCGACGTGCGGTTGACGATGCCATGTTATCGCAGCCGCTTGGCCTACCATCATAGACCAGTTTGTTGAATGGGCAAAGAGAAGGGCTTCCACTGCATGAACTACGTAGCTACGGTACTACCCCTTGACACATGCACCATACCTCGTCCCCCTGCGACGCATTGTATCGAAAAGAATGAATGAGATGTGATTGATGCTGCATCGCCAAAGGCGCACCGCTTATCATGGCGCGGCAAGATCGTCGGATACGAGCGACGGGAGAAATGAAGATTCTTTCACGGCGCTACACTTGATAGAAGCACGGGATGCACCAACGATAGCGGCTAGAATTCTCGGTGCATCTCTTTGAAAGTTGAGCCCATGCACACCCAACGGCGGACTTGGACGTACTCTGGGCTGACGCGAACGACCGTCTCCGACCCAAGCTCGTTCACGAACAAGACATCGATGTACGTGCCCGCAACGGTGAGCCCAAACATGTCCGCGAGTGCATCCTGGATGGACTTTCTGATGAGGAGGACATCGGTGCAACGAGGCTGCATGCTGAGGCGTATGTAATGATGCGTGGGCTGCAGATGGTTTAATGTCATGGCCGTGCGGGTCAAACCCACGGAGTCCCGCTACGTACTCCTCGGAATCCCTGACAGATCCTGTCCGTGCAAGTTGGACAGCGAAACTGCACTGACCGGGGAGGTACATTATGTAATCGCCCACCTCCAGGAGGACCACTCGGATGCCGCACGACCTCAACCCAAACTCTGAACCTGGTTCATCCAGCGACTTTTTCGTTCCGAGCAGGACATGTCTCAGGCCGGCCACGCTTGCTGCGGTGTCGTGGCGGAGGTACGGTCTCGTAACCAGAGCAAGCCTCAGCCATGGATAGTCCGCAAAATTGCCGTTGGGTTCACAATCCTCATCGTCGGCTACTCGACATACGTGTACGCCGGAAGGTTTTGCAGGGATATGATTGTGAAGAGTAGCAGTGCGCTAGGTAGTCAGGCGACCGGAGGTGTGTAGTTTGCTCTCCCAATTTACGTTGACGTGAGACCTCTGTCGTGTCCAGTCGCCTTTTTGGTTGTATTCAGTCTCTTGTTATTTCTGATGTCGTGGTGTTACATTATGGTATGGTTTTTCTTCCGCTCCGGCATCCAACGACATGTCATGCCAATTTGCTGCAATGTCTAGGTGATTACTACATCTCCCGGCAGTGCACGCCAGGTAAGCGCTTTTGATGAGAGCTTGTCAATTTGCCGCTCATTCCCCTACCTCAGTATACCCAGACGACCACCCGACCGGGCTATGACCATATTGACAGATCATCAACGCTCAACTCCACCGACGTCCGCGGGACTTCCTATGAGCTCATGTCTCCCACCCCCAACGCCTCTCATCCTCCCACGCATGAGTCTGCACAGAAGCCTAATCCACAGCCGTCGCTTGGTTCTGGGAAGAGTAAAACGGTCGCATCTGCCCCCGATTCTTCCGTTGCTAAGCTGGAGCAGAGTTCTCACTCCCAAGCATCGAACCGTGATCTGGAAGCAGCACGTGCTACTGATGAGTCCCCGCATATTCCAGATACCACGACCCATGCGAGCACGTATCAGTCGGGTCCTCCCCTTCCTCCGCCGATGTTCTCGCGACGTCCAACAACAACCCCCGTGCTTCTGCCCGAATACCGATATTGTAGTAGGTGTCAGATTGTCAAGCCGTCTCGGACCCACCATTGTAGAGCATGCGGTACCGTAAGTGACCTTTTTCGTCACTTGCGTGCTCGTCACTCTGATCTGGTGTCCAGTGCGTCTTAAAGTATGATCATCACTGTCCTTGTGGGTGTCCTTTTCCTGAGAATTTTGCACACTTGATATATTTCCTCCATTTTCAGGGATCGGGCATTGTGTCGGTGCATTCAACCAAAAGGTGTGTTGGTCTCATGCGTGTTGTCTCGTTTTCATTTAAAACATGTTCCTGAAGTTCTTCGTCAATTTCCTTCAATGGGCGACGATGTTCTGTTTTTGGACGTTTGCAACACTTCTAGGTCTCAACATTAAACCACGCACCTTGGTCCCCGAACTTGACCCACAGCAAATAGTCGTGATCGCCCTGTTCGTTGATGTTGTTCCAAATTCGTATTCATTCCCGTGACTGACGAGTCATTTTCCAGTGCTGGCTTCTTTGGGTTATTTTGCAGCCTTATACTCTTATCGCAGCTTCATCTTATTCTGTTGAACCAAACGACTGTAGAGTCACTCGGTTACAGGTCGATGCGAGACCGTGAACAAGAGGAGTTATCGCGGATGCACAAGTGGTACCACTTAGGGTGCGTCTCTCCGCATCCGGTTGTCGGACGCCTGTGGCGTGGATCACACGGGAATTGACAGTCTGAATGTTACCGGGTGATATGACAATCTCCACTAATCTAACTGGATTTATCACAGTGCAAAGCGGCGAACTCGAAAGCAGTGGGATAACGATTGGGGAAGGATTGGAATCGAAGGCAATCTCTGGTGGCTGGGAAGTCGCAGAGCGAACTGGGAGGCAGTGATGGGGAAGAATGTATGGTGGTGGATCTGTGCGTCTTTCCCTCGTGAATCTCGTGTTGGCTTTTGAACACCTGTTTTCTGATGCGCTACTGTCGTGTATTTCAGTGCCTGTCGGACGTCACCTTGACGATGGCTTGAACTACCCGACTAATCCACGTTTTGACAACGCTGGGAGATGGCAGAGACGCAAGGAGTGGCCGTCTGATCTACAATGACATGTTATTGATTCTATCTGTATTGTACTTGGAACTCGAACGTGCTCGTGGTGCTGGCCTATTCGGCTCGACTGTGGGTGGGGCCGTGAGCCGAGCTACCGGGCTGATGCGGGGTCCGGGCGGAACTTGGCTGGGGCTCTCCAGCCACGGACACCCTTTCCTACGCTGAACCACGACTTCCAACTCGTCGAGGTTGTAACATTTGACCACTGAATTGCACACTTGTATCCAACATGGCACCTGCAACGCTATTCCCAACCAATGGTTCAGGCGCGTCCAATGGCCATTCGAGCGCTCCTCATGCCCGCAAGCAGGGCCGAACAACCAGCGCTCCATCCGAGAAGATCTCTTCCGCGGGTCTGATTCAGATGGAGTATGACTACAGCGCACACAAGTAAGTCAACTCTGATCCAATCGCGGGTTCCATGTGCCTCGCACGCGGGTGTTATGAAAGCGCCTGGGCCAATCATCGTTCGCTGTGGCAGGGACACTGCCGAGCGCCATTATACTGACGAATCATGTTATTCCCTCGATTGCGTCAGTTACCATCCGTTGCCCGTCGTCTTCGATTCCGCAAAAGGCGTCAAGTGAGACTTTTTCGCCAATGGCGTCGCTTCCGTGAAACGTCTGATCGGCTTGATTAGAGTATGGGATCCCGAAGGCAACGAATACATCGACATGCTCTCTGCTTATTCGTACGGCTTCTCACTCTTTTCTTGATGTGACACTTTGAGCTCACACCGGGTTCGTTTCAGCGCGGTGAACCAGGTCTGTGTTGTCTTGGATGCGTGTGGTGGATCGTCTTGGCTCATGCGGACGACACTTTCAAGGGTCATTGTCACCCAAAGATAGTTGCTGCTCTTGTAGAGCAAGCTCAGAAACTCACGCTGTCCTCGCGTGCATTCTACAATTCCGTCTTTCCACGCTTTGCAAAGCAGATGAAGGAGACGTTCGGCTATGACCGGGTTCTCCCTATGAACACCGGTGCCGAGGCGGTGGAGACCGCCCTGAAGGTGGCAAGGAAGTGGGCGTACGATACCAAGGATGTAGATCCAGGCAAGGCGATCGTTCTCAGTGCGGCGGGGAATTTCCACGGAAGAACCTTGGGCGTGATCAGGTGGGTGATACCTCTCTGTCAATGTCTCGTGGTCAGGGTGTTGATCTATTCTCGGACCGTTTCGGACACAGCATGAGCACTGATCCGGAGAGCCGTGGTGGGTTCGGACCTTACCTCGCCGGCGTTGGTCCTACGTACAGGGATCAGGATGGAACTGTTCAGACGATCCGCTATGGTCAGATTGAGGATTTCAGGCGTGCGCTCGATTACTTTGGGAAGAACGTGGCTGCGTTCTTGTTGGAGCCCATTCAAGGCGAAGCTGGGTACGTACACTGCAAGCCGTGTGTGCAGCTACTCTCTGATTGTGCACTCGAAGCATCGTTGTTCCACCAGAGGGGTATCTTCGTGAAGTTCGCAAGCTGTGCACGGAGAGGAATGTTCTCCTGATCTGCGATGAGATCCAGACGGTCGGTCCGCTTGCCCGCCACGACGCTTTCGGATGCTGATCATCGATAACGATATCTGACAACAGGGTTTGGCACGGACTGGGAAGATGCTCTGTTGCGAGCACGATGGTATTCGACCCGATATAGTTTTATTGGGCAAGGCACTCTCTGGTGGAGGTCCGTCGAGCTTTTGTTCCCTCGGTGTTTGCGAGAATGATTGACACGCGTTGTGGCTCGATAGTTTATCCCGTTTCTGCTGTTCTTGCTGATTGTGCGGTGATGGACTGTATCGGACCTGGTCAGCATGGGAGCACGTATGGGGGGTAAGCACTGACTCGAGAATGGAGGTGCTGTATTAAGATCGCTTTATTAGGAACCCTTTGGGATGCGCTGTTGCCATGGCGGCTCTGGATGTGATTCAAGAGGAAAGACTGGCCGCGAACGCGGAGCGCCTTGGACGCATCTTCCGCGAACGTATGAATGCGCTCAAGGAGAAGTCGCCTTTGATTACGGAGGTTCGCGGCAAGGGGCTGTTGAACGCGGTCGTGATCGACGAGTCGGCGAGTCTGAAAGGCCATACGGCGTGGCAGTTCTGTTTGTTGTTGAAGAGTCGAGGCGTGCTCGCGAAGCCGACGCACGTCAACACGTGGGTGGCCGTGTTTTGTGTTTGATGACGATGGCGTTGATGGTGTCGTTGTAGCATTCGGTTTGCGCCTCCGCTGGTGATTTCGGAGGAGGAACTGGAGACGGCGATGGGACGGATTGAGCAGTGCCTGGATGACTTTGACAAGGTGGGTGGTTGTGGTTATGCTGTATAGTTGTGGCTGAACGGCTTTTTAACAGCTGGAAGAGATCCCGGGCGAAGTCGATAGCGAGAAAGGCTACAAGGATACGCTCGACAACTGATTGCGGGGGTGCGCCCTCTGCTGAACCGTTAACGTTGAAGTGATTCATAATTTATCTATCCTCGAATCTTGTAAAGTCTCGTATATGTATGTAGTCACAGTAGCCTGTATATGCAAAGCGTAATGGATGTGAGACACCTCGTAGGGACGACTTCTACTCGCACAGCAGCCATCCGAAAAAAATGCCTTGTACATCGTTCTTCCCTAACATTAACAACTCGACGCTCGATGGGTGGGTCGAACGACGAGTGAATAAAAAGGGTATGAAAATTGGAATCGATCGCACTTTTGTGATTTTCAGACGCACTCGTAGTGGAAAGGTTGAAAGACGCCATCGATGCACATGTTTTTCCGTTTTACGTAAAATGAAAAAGTGTACCATTTTTATGGGACCGATTTTGGCCGTTCTGCTCCGTTCGAACGTTTCACTGCAGCGATGGCGTTGGCGAGTCCCCAGGGATTGCGCCAGAGACTCCCAGACTCAGCCAGACCATCCGACCACGTCGACGGGATTCATGTCATTGACGACCGAGACGAGAAACCGCGCCCGAACGCTGCCCGAGACGAAGTCGTTTGGGGTAAGACCCCCAGTGGGGAAGGTATGTGACAGTGGGCGCTACTCTACAACACTATATATGTCTTCCAATAGTTTTCCGCGTTCCGACCACCCACGACGTGCTCACAGCGCTCTTCCACCCTGCTTATCCAAAGAGCCATCTGGACATTGTCAATCTATCTCTTCTGGGCTTGCAACTCGTCCTGTTTTATCTCTTGCCGCGGACAGCCTCCAAGATCTTCTTTTTATTGTATTTCGCGTTTTGGCGTGCCGCGTACGATGCTGGGTTGGGTTGGGTGCTCACGAAACAGAGCAAGAAAAAGTGGATCGTTCGGGAGATCCAGCGGTTGGGATGGCTTGATCAGAATCGTGAACCTGCCATGAGAGACTGGATTCGTGCGCAGCTTGCCGGCAAGATGGGCAAAGATTACTCGTTCGATGTAGGTGCATCGGGATTGACTTGATCGCGTGCTGATCGTTCCCGTTTCCTTTAGGAACTTCCCTTGGAATACAACACGTGGCTCTTGTTCAGACAGCTGGTGGACGTTATTCTATTAAAGTGCGTTGAGTGTTATTTGGTTGGTCATGCCGACACTCATGGTCGTGTGCAGCGATTTCCTGGCGTATTGCATGTTTGCCTTTTCTTGCTTCCGAGTTCCTGAAGGACTTTCGTTCACTGTCCACGTCATGCGGTACGTGCTAGTCGTCAAACAACTGCCTTTGGCGAGTGACACCTTGTTAGCTGGATCGGCGGTTTCGCACTGATCGCGTTCAATCTCTGGGTCAAAACGGAAGCGCACCGCGTCGTGAAGGATTACGGCTGGTACTGGGGTGATGTCTTCTTCCAGCGTGGTAACCTCGTCTTTGATGGCGTGTTCGAGCTCGCACCGCACCCGATGTACTCTGTCGGTAGGTCGTTCCGCACATTTCCTCTCGAGATACGCTCATGATGGGCGCCTTACAGGCTACGCGGGTTACTACGGTCTGTCGTTGATCGTCGGCAGCTATCCCGTGTTATTTGTCAGTCTTGTCGCCCATGCTGCTCAGTTTGCTTTCTTGGTGTTCTTTGAGAATCCGCGTGCGTCTTGCTATACTTGATCTTGACGACCAACGTTGACGTCCCGTTAGATATCGAGCGCATGTATGGCAAACGTCAACCGATCGCCGTACGTAAACCACTAGCGTCGACCAGTTCTCGCAAGCAGGGCGCTACGCCGCCAGCGACCTCTCACCAAGACTGCACGGACGGACTTTCGACTCCCCCTGCAACCGAAGGAGAGACTGCTTCTGAAACTGAGCTCGAGACCGAATTCGAGACGGATTCAGCGACTCCGAAGTGTCTCCGTACACCACGCGTGAGCAACGAGTCACTCAAGAGAACTGCTATGCAACAACAGACAGTGTCGGAGCACGATCTGCATTACAAGTACTTCAAACGAGACGTCGTCGGTCTTCTTAATATCGATTTACTACGGTAGGGTCCTCGTCTGAGAACTTGTTCAAAGAATTCGCTCAACCGAATTCTCTACGCATCAGGTCTTCTGATACGATGTTGGTGCTGCTAATCTTCTACATCTTGGTCGCTTCCTGTCTCCCGATCATGTCAAATCGCGCGACACTGGCCTTGCACTTTGCTCACGCATCCGCTTGGTGCATCTTCCACAATTTTGGGTTGGGTCTTCTCCTGCGGGCGCAAAGCCAGTCCAAGTTCCTTGTTCGCCACTTCCTCAAGAACTATCCTTATCCTGTCAACGATAAAGGTGACGGTGCGGTGCAGGAGGCGTTCACGAATTGGAAATCGCTGTATAACATGAGCTTGTGCATGACTTACCGTATATATTTTCTCTGCCCTGTTATTTTGGTCGCTTATACTTGTTACAGTTTCCCTCGTTGGCCTTGCCTGGAAGACCTATGAATTACCGAGATCGTGGACTGAAGGAGATGATCTTTTGTGTCATACGCTGGGAGCGGTATGCCGTCCTGTTTTATTCGTGTATTCATTACTTATTCCTGAAAGTTGCTGATCGGCCTTCACACTTGGGCGGCCATGGCGTCATATGAAGTTCTCGGGGTTTTTGGTATGCATTTCGGTTCCGTTGGAAAATGTTTGCTGAGTTCATACATCCAGGATGGTTCTACGGAGATTTCTTTACAGAAGATTTCCCTGCGCATTTGGAATACACTGGCATCTTCCGGTGAGCTATTTCTCGAGTTTCTGTTTTTGACATCTTGTTGACCGACGTGCAAAGTTATCTCGACAATCCCGAACTCATGAGCGGTGCATCATTCCTCGGACTTGCACTTATCAGCGGAAGTAAACTTGTATGTTTCCTTGCGGTCCTGAGATTCTTCGCACATTGGTGGTTTTTGCACACTGTTGAGACGTAAGTCCCACTGATTCTCGTTCGTCCCTTGGCGGTTGACATTGCATGCTGATTACGACGATAGCCCTCACATGCGGAAGTTGTACGGCGATAGTTTACGCAAAGAGGCAGGTTTCGTCAAGGTCATCAAAAACGTTGCGAGCAAAAACGCGCGACTTTTGGAGTCTCGCGCCGGGCGTCATGCACCAGATATCAGGAGGGTTGCAAAGGAAGTCAAAGGCACCTTTGATAAAGTGTTTGAGGAGACTGCCGATGTCGTGGAAGAATTTCTGGCAAAGTGTGAGTCGAACCGAGTGCGTTCCCTGGATGCCAACTGACGATCCACATAGCCAAACCAAGGATATCAGAAGTTATGCAAGAGACCAGGGTGCTTTTGCAGCAATCGCGTGAACGCCTGGTCATAACGTGAGCTTCCCATCATCTATATCCGCTCCTGATATTGATAATCTGTGCTTTATTTGCTCTAGGCGCGTTGCCAATGACTTGTCTTCTTATGACACCGCCAAATACAAGGTCTCGATTTCTCCTGGTAAATCCGGCAATACGCGGTTCCACCTTGGCGAGACTATTCATGTCAAGTGGGAAGCTCCCCAGCGCCACTCTCGGCGTGACTGGATTGGCATCTACAGGGTGCGGTTTCTTTCATTTGTCGTTGACGTGTGGTTGATTGATAGGAATATTGATTAGGTTGGTGCGAACAAGTCAACGTTGATAACGAAGATATCGTCATTTGGACTGTGGGTTCCAGTTCACAACGAAGAATGGGATGGCGATGTGCCTCTCGACACCACCCATGCGACCTCAAAGGTTCCGCAAACTGGGACTGTTGTCTTCCAAGGCTCGACCCTCCCATGGATAACCGGGCGGTATGAGGTGGGTCCCTCGTTAAGCCACCACAGTTAGTCAAACGATTGACATTTGCATGTTCCTGTCAACTTAGGTTCGGTATCATCACGACGGCAAACACAATGTCCTCGGGATTGATGGTCCTTTGGATATCTACGGTGAGTCTTGACAACCGGTCATTGTTACCCGTGGGTTCAACTAAATGACTTTTGACATGATGACAATATTAAAGTCAACAAGCCGACATCCCTCGATTTTACGTCTATCAGGCAATGTCTCGTTGACATCATTCCCCTGTGCTTGGACAACGATCCATATCTGATTCCCTTGTCTTGCGGCGGTGCGCGCACGGATGCTGACGAAAGTAATTCCGGTGATGCGCGGGATCCGGACGACTTTAGTTTCTGGTCAGAACGCCAAGCGAAACGTATCTGTACGGCGATCGAACAAGGGTTCAGCGTGGAGTATGTTCCCGAGGTTATCATGGCGGACGCGAACTTGACGAGGTTGGCTAATCGGATTTTGGTATCGAAACAACTCTTGGTTTCGTGATGTTTTCCTTGTCGATGGTTTTAGATATTGGTTTTACTATGGGATTTCGTGACGCATACACATTCTTCATGAATTTCATGTCTGTCGAATGATCACGTGGTTTCTGTTGGGCACTTGCGAGTCATCGAGACGTGGTCTCCGTCGAACAGTCAATCATGTACAAGTCCCAGCATTATTTTTCTCAGTGCCTCGAGGCTGCATCCAAGGTATACACACATGTCATATTCTGAGTCATCCTCCAACGGTCAACCCTTGTTCTAGTCCCCGATGAATTACAGTCTTGGAGCGGTCCTCGTGAAAGGCGGCAAGATCATCTCTGCCGGACACAACCATCACCGGACCCACTACGACGGCAACCACGTACGCACACAGGGCCATCGCAAGCCCGTTTCGATGCACGCGGAGATGCATGCCATTTTCAATGTGACGGGCATGTCGCCTTCGTTCAAGCAGCAGGTTCAAGTCGGCCGGCGAGGTACGACGGCGGCGAAACCGAGGTCGCGTTTTGAATCACGGCGAGGGCGATTACGACGGCCAGTGTAGAGCGGCGCGTCCAAAGGCGGCGAAGAAAACGTGGACGTGCGAGTCTGACGCGGAGGACGAGGGTGGTCGAGTCGCCCTCGCCCGTTCTGAACGGCGCTGGGACGCGCGCCGTCGAGACCCGAGGGTGAACGGGGCGGATTTGTACGTGGTTCGGGTGCGCAAGGGTGGTACGGGCGCTGCGAAGCCGTGTTGGCGGTGCGTGCGGTGGTGTGCTTGGTCGGGCGTGAAGCGGATTTTTCATTGGGATCCGGTGGTGGGCCGGTTTGAGGTGGTGAAGGTGAATGGAGCGGAGGGGGCGAAGGTATATGAGACGACGTCGGATGCGAGGTTGTTTGCTGGTGCGGTATGTTGAGCGTGGATTTTTTAGGCTGGTCTTCGCTGATGATGTTTGTTAGTCGTATTGATGGGCTTTTTGTCGTGCATTACGGTTATCCGTGTTTACTGTGTTTGTTTACTTGTTACCCGACATTTTCCTTCGCAGAACTGTAATCAAGTTGCATTGCCCGCGTTGTTTGGACAGCTCGGGGAAACACGACGCGGACGGTGCATCGGTGAGGCATTGGGAGTGGATTGGCGCTCTGGGTGAGCTATTTCCGTCTCGCACACTGTGCACTGATCCCACGAGGCCACGATGCTGCGCCTTCCAAGCGGTCTTAGTCGCGTCGTGCTTGCTACTTCGTCATTTCTGCTGTCATTTCTCTTCCCTCATATCTTCTCTCCTTGATCTTTCTCTTCTTTCTATCTCTTCACAATGGCAACCACTTCCCGTCTAAAGCAGCCCAGGTCTCCAGCGCTGTCGACTTCGTCAGTGGACAAGGTATGTACATAACTAGATACACCCCCTGGCGCGTCGAGCACTGGATCAGTCTTCTTACTGATCACTTTCTATCGGTGTCTTCATAGCCGTTTCCCAGACCACAGTCTCTCTTGTTCAGCTATGGTATAACACTAGTTCATCCATGGATTCGCGCATCTAATGCTGGTTGGTAGCACAGAGTTCTGTCCTAGCCGTCCTTGAGAAAGCTATCACCAGAGGATACTTGACTGTTGCAGACTCGCAAGGCGTTTACCATTTCGGAACGCGCTCCAAGGGCTGTAACGAGGTTTACCTGAAGATCACTAACCCAGACTTCTGGCCCCGCGTCTTCTTGTACTTGTTTCCCTCCTTCCCTTGCTGCGCTTAAGTTGACGTGCCCCTTAGCTCTCAAGATCTGGGCTGTAAGCCTCGATATAAGAATGCTGTGTCTTGGTTTGAACTAACACCGTTGTAGTTAGCGAAGCTTACATGATCGGCGACGTTGAAGTTAGCAGCCTCAAAGCTGTGATGGATGTAGGTTGATTTTGTGCGTAGTTCAAGGTTCTCAGGACTGATGCGCGACAGCTTTTCCTTGACAACGAGTCCGGAATGAATGGTTTGTCCTCAACCATCAGCCGCATGACGTCAGCAATTTCCGGACTCTCGAACACATTCCTCGGACAGACGCGCTCTCGCGCGCGGTTAAACGCAATTGCGAGCTACGACCAATCTAACGAGCCCTTTAAGGTGCGTTTTAAAGAAGATCGTACTATAATGCTATTGACATCATGCACTTCAGGCATTCCTCAGCAAGGAGATGATGTACTCATGCGCGTTGTGGGGCGATGCTGAGGGTGGCGTCAGCGGGGACTTGATTGACGGTCCATTCCCGGGCGATTTGGAGGCCGCACAGTTACGCAAAATTCGCTATGTGCTTACCAGAGCCAATGTGAAACCTGGAGACCGTATCTTGGAATTTGGTTCGGGATGGGGTGGATTGGCCATTGAGGTGATCGAGTTGCTTTTGTTCTTGACAGCAGTGCCGATGTTTTATTGCGAAATTAGGCTGCCCAGACATTCGGCTGTGAAGTCGACACCCTGACATTGTCCAAGGAACAAAAAGCCCTTGCAGAGGAACGGATCAAAGCCGTTGGTCTTCAGGGCCGCATTTAGGTTCATCTGATGGACTACCGCGAGATCCCCGCTGAGTTTGAGAAAGCATTTAATGCCTTTGTCAGCATCGAAATGTTAGAGGTTAGGACGTTTGTGACTGGATCTACTGCATGCTTGCTCATAGCTATACGATTTTAGCATGTGGGCTCCAATCGTTATTACACGTACTTCAAGCTCGTGGACTTCGCCTTGAAGTCACGAAACGCGACTGCGGTTGTCAGCGCTTCGACATTCCCAGAATCACGATCCCCCAGCTATCAGTGAGTGTCACGCCACGAGAGACTGTTACTCCGCTGACGACGCAATATCTCAGACCTGAAGGCTTTATGCGCCGGTACATGTGGCCTAACTCATGCTTGCCTAGTGCGAGTGCGTTGATTGAAGCTGCAAATACCGGCTCAGAAGGCAGGCTCACTCTCCATGGAGTTGAGAACCACGCTGCGCGTAAGAATTCTCTCGCAAAATTTCATGGATCCCTTGAATTGTGTTTTGTTCATAGATTACCCTCGAACCCTTCGTGAATGGGGTCGCCGGCTTGAGACAAATATTCGACAAGACTTGCTCGTCAAAGACTATCCAGCTCTAAGAGATGTTCACGAGTACGAAGCATCCAAGCGCAAATGGCAATATCTCTTTGCATATACGGGAGCCGGCTTTGACAGAGGGTATATCACCTGCCATATGCTTACGTTCACACGATCGCTAAGTGCGGAGTCACTCTTGCGCGGGCCGGTTTTGGTGGGGCAGCCCTTGAAAAAGAAGCAGGGCATAGTCAAACGTGATGTGGATGAGGAGTTATTGTTCTCCCAGACATTCAAGGTCGGTGATTGTCAGATCCAGCCCTGGCGCATCGAGCATAGGAATAATCTTCTTACTGATCACTTTCTATCGGTGTCTTCATAGTTGCCTGCAGCCTGGACCACACCACGCTTCCTTCACGACGCAGGCGATGATCATACGAATCCAACCGGAGATTTTGCGCATGAAGACACGCAACAGAAGAATGACGCATACAATCTGGACGGAATGTGAGCGACCGTGCTGACTAGCACTAGCAAGAAGTGCTGACAAGCTCACATTTGTGACAGTCGGTCTATGTTCCCTAGCGACCTGAGTATGCATATCACCCGAGATGGAGAATCCGCATTCCCAGTAGCAGCAGGTGGGTGTGCGGACATCTACAAAGGTACATTCCGTGTACCCCAGATGAAAATCAAGGTACATACCCATTGTGTCCTTTGGTAGGACGACTGAAATTCCTCTAGGTCGCAATAAAAGCTATCAGGGTGTACTCCGCTGAGGACAACCATTCCAAGAAAACAAAAGTGCATATGGAACCGCTCTCTCATATCATCTCGCCTCTGACACCGGAATTTTCCAGCGACTACGACGCGAGGTCAAAGTATGGATGAAGCTCAATCATACCAACGTTTTATTATTGTTTGGGACAACTTCGGGTTTCGGACCGTTCCCTGCGATGGTGTGCCCGTGGCTCGAAAATGGCACGCTGACATCGTATCTAGAACGCTGCGGTGCCGACCTGGAAATACTGCGGATTCTCACTCTGGCACGCATGAACGTGGTCAACGTGCTTACTTAAAATGGTTGATCTAACATGTTGATTGTTTTGATGATGTAGATCCATGGTGTCGCTTCCGGCTTACAGTACCGTGAGTGCCTTGTGACAATCTATCCACCGCGGACACGAAACATTCTCCCCGGTAGTGCATTCACGATCTATTGTGCACGGTGATTTATCTGGCGTAAGTAGCGTTGTCCACGCTCACTACCGAGACACACTGCCTAACGTGCTGACCATGCAGTCCAATGTGCTCATTGAGGCAGACGGTAGAGCTCGTATCTCCGACTTTGGTCTCTCGACGTTATTGGATGAGATAGGGGGATCGACATTTGCCACCACCGGAACAGCGAGAGGGACATTACGATGGGCAGCCCCCGAACTGCTTGATCTTCTGGATCATGAGGATTCGAAGACTCAGCATACCGGACCAACAATACGAAGCGACATATACTCCTTCGGTAGCATTATGTTGCAGGTTTGTGGCGTCGTCGTATCTCATTACTTTTCACACCCACGATAACGCATGCGGCGCTGAACAGATTCTGTCAGGCAAAGTCCCGTATCATTACTATTCCCGCGACATGCAGATCGTTGCTGCGATCTTTAGAGAGGAGACTCCTGCGCGGCCGGATGATCCACGTGTCACAGATCGTCGGTGGGGGTTCATTCAACGGTGTTGGTCTCCTTTCGGGATCATTGTTCAGCGACCTTCCAGTGAGGAGATTGTCGTGTTTTCAACTGATGATCTTGCCGGGAACCAACCTAGGGAGCCCTTGGTATGTACTATGTAGGACGATTTGGAGACAATATCCCATTACGATTCAAACCGAGTAGCCAAGTGCACGGTATATATACGCGGCGTTTGAATACCTCCTCAGGACCAAGTGACATGGATCAGTAGCACATCGTAGCGAATGTCTCTGGATCGGCGTCGGGTCCGTTCCGCTGTTCCGCTGTCCGAATCTGACCATGTCACGTGCGACGGCGCTTGCCGATAGGACGTATTTGGGCGTGTTAAAGTGATCAGGGCGACCACTCGACCGCTGACTGTGACCCGTCCTGTCCTCTCCGTCGTTCCATCGCGCCTGATAATCGCACAACACAGCATCCAAGATCGCATCCATCTCTTCTTTTCCACCGCTTCCATCCAGGGCTTATCGTCCTCCTACTTATCTTCGCTCCCTTTGGGCAGCTTGATACCTCTTGTGAGCACAACTCGGCACTTTACAGGACGTGGATGTTAATCTAGTCCGAAATCACATAGAATGGCTACAGGAAAATTGCAAAGGGCCAAACCTCCTACCGTTGCTCCTTCTTCCGCTCCAAATTCACGCACCCCAGCGCCTGCCGCCCCCATCCAGCCAGCACCGCCTGCTGCGAATGGGAAGAAGCATAAAAAGAAGAAGGGAAAGGGAAAGGAACCCCAGAATGCTGCATTCGAGGATGACCCTTGCGATGACGTGCCGAGCCTCGAGGATTCCGGCATGCCATTGCCGCCCAGAAGTGGCCTCTCTCCCCAGCTTGAGTCCGTACGTATCACCACTACTGGATACGTCGCGACGTCTGCCACTTCGCTCTCTCGTCCCGGTGCTGGAATGACTACCCAGCTGCATGGAGAAATCCTGGCTACCCAGAATGACTTGCATTGGCGCAACATCGAGCTGCAATCAAATGGTCGAACTGGGACGAAAACGAGCCAACCCAGCTCTCAGCCTCCGTTTCCCAAGCCGAACGGACCAGCGTTGGCAGACGATGAATATTGGTCATCTTTTCCGCCTCACATCAAAAATTTCGTGAGCGCGATTGCTACTTTGTTTCATATCGTTTCCTGATGAGAGCTTCCAAGGCACAAACTATGTACAATATCGCACAACAGATGGTACAGTCAGATACGTACCTCAAACACGGCACCGCGACGGCAACAGCAACGATGGCCACAAGGGGCATTCCGGGATATCCCCCAGGTGCATACCCACCGTTACCTTTCGATCCATCCATATTTTCCGATCCCGCCTTCACACTATCCGTGGAGCAAGCTGCAGCTGCAGCACTAGGCGCAGTGCCCCTTGCCCCTGGCCAGCCTCCTCGTGGTCCTTTACCACAGACGAACGTCGTGCTTCTCAATGAATTTGAAGGTGGGGAGCACGAGTTTGCTGAGGACGACTACTACAGCGAAGATGAGGTGGACGGCAACTTTGAGGACGAAGACCTAGAAGACGAGTTTGACTTGCAGCCTCACCCAGCCCGCCCGGCCACCGGTCCACATCCATCAAATCCTGATGCTGTCGCCCACGTTGTTTTGAGTTACGGAGAGACACCTGCCCGATCTCCAAGAGCGACAGCAACAGGACCGCAGAAGGCCACTAACGTTAGCACTAAGACTACCACTACCGCGCGTTCACCTGAGCCAGTTACGGTTGCTGAGACTGCTAAGCAAAACAAGCAGAAAAAGAGGAAAGAGTCTGCTAATAATCCGGCGGAAGCACCGGTGGCTCCTTCCGTGCCGAACTCGGCAGCTACTCCTGACAGACGCTCGGCAAACCCGGCACCGGAGTCGGCGCCGGAAAAGGGCAGAGGACGTCCCACGGCAACGGTGGATTTGACAAAGCGTCCTCCTCTTACCGCCAACGCCATGCCTGCAGCTCGTACAGCGACAAAAGAAAACATTTCTGCAAACCCTCCACCGAGCTCCCGGGCCCAGGGAAAACAGCCAATGTCGTATGTGCCAACAGCAGCAGCAACCACCACCACCGCTACCGCCACCGCAGCACCCGGTAACGGCCAGCAACCTGCTAGGACTGCACGAGCTGCATCAAAGGCACCGGCAACCGCCCATTCATATCCACATAACCATGCACACCATCATCCATCGCCACCATCGTCAAACGCATCTGCGCCTCACAAACCTCGTCCACCGGCTGGCCCAGGCTCCACCAAGAGCTCCCAAAATAACAGCAAGATCTGGAGCACGAGCACAACGGAGGAGCGCGAACGGATCAAAGAGTTTTGGCTCCGTCTAGGAGAGGACGAGCGTCGCAATTTGGTCAAGATCGAGAAGGACACCGTTTTAAAGAAGATGAAGGAACAACAGAGGCATAGCTGTAGCTGTGCTGTCTGTGGGCGGAAGCGGTTGGTACCTTTTTTCACGTGTCTTGATGATTGGAAACAACGAATGGCTGACGTATGATGACTTTTGGCCTTTTGCTCCTTGCCCTCCTTTCGCCGATCGGATTCGGAAAAAAAAACTGCAACTGCGTTCCTGGCATCCCCATGGTCAATCGACTTTTAGACATGCAATCGAAGAAGAGCTTGAGGTACTGTACGATGCTTATTACGAGGAGCTAGAACAGTACGCGAACTATCAGCAGCGCTATGTCAATTCCGGCGGCACCATACCACCTCCACCAGGGCCCGGGCCTTTTCCTGGCAGCGTCGAACTCGATAAGAACGGTGCTGTCATTGGTCATCCTCACACCAAACCCACACACCATCCTCCTCGGTCAAACAGGACACCCGCTCTCACTAACGGCCGAAAGCCTCCGAAACACGAGAGTGAGTTTGATGATGATGAGGGAGATGAGGATGAATATGAGGATGAAGAGGAGTACGATGAGGATGAGGAGGAAGAGGAGGAAGAGGAAGAGGAGGATGGTGCGGAAGAGGAAGAAGAGGAAGTGAAACCCCGAGATCGAAGAAATGCCGGTTCGCGCGGGCGTAGACCGGTGAACGGTACAAAGGCGAACGGTCGAGACGGGCTATTTAATTTGGGCAGTAGCCTCACTGTAACAGGCACGTCGCCCCTTATCCGCGCTTTACCCTCTCTCATCTCTGTTACAGGCCCCAACAATATCCTGACCGTCGCCGACGATCTGTTGAAAAACGATGGGCAGAAGTTTCTGGAGATGATGGAGCAGCTTGCCGAGCGTCGGATGCAACGCGAGGAGGAAGCTGCGGCAGATGTCGAGGATGATAGTGATATCGAGGAGGATGAGGAGGGCGATGATGAGGACGAAGAGGATGAGGATGAGGACGACGAGGATGATGACGAGGAGGTGAGATCTCAATGGTGGCTTTCCCTCCTGGCGCTCAGCGATCTTTATGACATGAAGGTCATGACTGACGAGCAGAAGATGGAGGAGGGCAAGCGGATGTTTTCTATTTTTGCAGCCCGCATGTTCGAGCAACGCGTCCTTCAAGCGTACCGCGAGAAAGTCGCCCAGGAACGTCAACAGCAGCTACTCCGTGAACTTGAGGACGAAGACAAGCTCACGAAGGAACGGGAGGCCAAGAAGCAGACACAGAACCAGAAAAAGAAGGATAAAAAAAAGTATAATGTGCTTTACTTTGTTTCGCGCGTGTTACTCAAGTGTGATTTCAGGCAGCAGAAACAAGCAAAGGATGAAGAGCGAGCAGCCAAGGCTGCAGAGAAGGCGGCTGAGGAGGCGGCTATGAAGGCCAAGCAACAGGCACACGAGGAGGAGATGCGCAAGAAAAAGGACGAAGAGAAGGCTAGGCGCGAAGCTGCTCGCAAGGCTGCTGAAGAGGAGAAGCAACGCAAAGACGAAGAGCGTCGCAAGCGCCTTGCAGAGGAGAGGGAGCGCGAAGCTGAGCGGGAGCGCAAGCGCAGAGAGAAAGAGGAAAAGGTGAGGCAGGAAAGGCGCGAAAGAGAGGAGAAGGAGCGCAAAGCCAGGGAAGAACGGGAGGCCAAGGCTGCTGCTGAGAAGGCTGCACGTGAAGCTGCTAGGAAGGAGCAGCATGAGAAAGAGGAGCGAGAGAAGAAGCTGGCCAGGGAACGAGAGGAAAAGGCTGAGAAGGAACGTCTTGCGCAACAGCAACGCGCTGCAGCTAAGAATGCTCGCCAACCTACCTCTCCTCGTGCCTCCGGTTCCGCTCAGCGTTCACAGAGCACTAATGGCTCTACGAAGAAGATACTGAGCAAACCCGCCGCTACACCTACCCCAGCAGCTACTCCAACTCGTGCAACTCCTCAGCGCCCATTGGCCACCACATCTCAGCCTGTTACCCCTGTTGCGCCTTCTGTTCCGAATGCCTTCCCACCGCCGGTACCCCCCTTGTTCGCCCCAGCCTCAGGGATGGTCCCGCCACCGACTACATTCCCTCCTTATGCCCCGCCTCCGCCGTTTGGAGTATTTGGACCTGGACCTTCGGTCCCACATGGGCCGCCTCCCTCGCTAGCCCCCTCTGCTCTCCAAAGAGGCTTTGGATCACCGTCACCCTTCGACTCGCCTTTCAACCGTGGGCTTCCTCAACCCGCGCCTATAGGACCCCCGTCGAAAACGGTCCAGAATCCGCTCGCCTCCCCGACACAGCACGCTGCTGGTCCTTCCAGAAAAGCGTCCTTGCCGGAGCCCGGTCCCGGCCCCGTTGCAAGGCCAGTCACCATTGCTCCGATTGCGCCACCAGCACCGAGAGCACCCATCGCGCGACCCACTACTTGTGAAGCGTCGGGGTCTTCGTCTGGTTCGCCCGTCCGTCGGTCTCCCAGTCCAAAGGGCGTCCTAGGATCATCTGCCCTCGCCGCAGACGATGACGAGGTCGTTCCGCCTCCCGGGCGGCGTACGGTGTCTGGTGCTGTCGGTCATTCCTGGACCATGCCCAACCCTCGTGCCGTCGTTGAAGCACGACCACCCTGGGGTCTTCCTGCACCCCTTCCCGGCTTTGGCTCCCCACGGCCACCCCCGATCGGTGGCTCGCTGTGGAATAGTCCGGAACATTCTTGGCAATCTACTGCAGGCTTTTACCCGAACGCTTTCGTTAATCCCATCAATCCCTCTCCACCACCTCACGCTGGCAACTGACCTCTACCTGATCAGTGTAGTAACACCCCATTAGTAGCCTCTTTGTTATCTTCTACATTCTTAGATTGTTGACTCTCGAGACGTTCGTTCTGTACCCCCCTCCTTTACCTGTTTTCTCATGTGCTTCATCTGCAATATCCGCCTAGTCGATGGTACGTCCGAGGTAAACAAAGCAGAAATAATACATCATAAAGATTTGAAAATATCTGTATTGGCGCGCGCGCGCAAGTCCTCCGAGATAAGTTACACACAAACGAATAAGATGGGACTAGGTCCATCTACAAAGGCTAGAGCAACTTGCTCGACACCGTGGGCCTGATCCGACTGCGTATCAACTTGATGACGTACAGAGGCAGTGCGCTAATCGCCACGATGACCGCCACTTTCCATGCAAAACGAGTGGACACCACGAATTCGAGGTCTGGGTGAGGTGAGCAAGCACTGTGAGTCGTGTGTTTCGCTGTCGGTTTGGGGAGAGAGAGCGCACCAAAGTATTCCGGCAGGAAAGCGATGCTAATGACATAAAAGAAGAGCGTGACTACCTCCGAGATGACCATGTACGTGTGCCTAATGTGCGGGAGCGGTCAATGACGCGTGTGACGGGTGGAAGGACATGTGGCGTACCAAGTCGTGATCTCCAAGGCGACCATGATCAGCTCGTTGAGGATGAGCGAGGTGAAAGAGATGGAGACGATATTCAGGAATTCGGTCTCGAAGAGAAAGAGGGACACGAGCATAATGGCCGCGCCTGCGTCCGCGACAATGAAAAAAAAAGTATGAGAACTGGACGGTTTCTTGATGCAGGTTGGGCATAGACGGACCTTGGTATACGCTGATCATCAGCCATTGGAAGAACGTCTTGTAAGAGAGCGCTCGACCCTGCGAAAAAGAGCCAAACGTGAGGATCCATGCCGCCACGCGAACAAGAACTCGGCGCGCACCTTTGTGAGTTCCTTGTACAACTCGGGGTATATCAACGCCAAGTCTTCATTCACGTCCGTGTCCAACACCAACGAAAACACGGGCGCCATCGTGTAGATCGTCGCATAGCCAATCATGAGCCACCCCTGGTATAACGCGATCGGTGCAAAGTAGAATATCGCCGAGAACACGGCTTGCATCACCGAGATGATCAGGCCGCGGTGGATGACGAATTGGGCGAGTTTGGCAGAACGACGGTAAGAGTTGCGGCCGTGCCACATGAGGAGTTTGGTGAGATGGCTGAATTGAGTGACGGAGAAATCAGCGGCGAGAGAGGCCTGTTTGCCTTCCTTGCCCACAATTCCGACACCTAAACAAGCATGGGAGCAAGTGAGTTTTGGGGAGGTGAGGTAGAGGACCGTCGAAGTGCTGCACTCACCGACGTCTGCAGCCTGTATCATGCTCACGTCGTTCCCACCATCGCCAATACAACACACCCGTTTCTTGGTGTAGTGACGAATGAGGCGCGCCACGTCTGCTT
>JBBPNE010000083.1:0-64311 GCA_038090735.1 Xerocomellus amylosporus | reverse complement strand
CAATGATTATTCAAGGAGCCCAGATAGCTCGCTGCAGGAGCGACGATGACTCCCCGAAGAGGATTATTCAACACATCCTTGACCAGGAGGCCGTTGGCAAAGTTCTGCTACTTCAAGAAGAGATGACCAAACTGAAGAAGGAGCTCAAAGAAACAGCAGCGGGGCAAGAACTGTATTCTCACCTTGATAAGCTGGTCGAGAAACAAATGGCGCTTCTACGGAGGATCGACCAAGAGAGGAAGGCGGCTTCGGAGGCGAGCGTGTTGGTGGAGCTTCAGACAGAGTATAACGAGTTGCGGGTGCAAATTGACGACAAGTTGCGTCAAATGCAGGAGCTGAAGTTGTCGCGGTTGAAGCATCTTCTCCGTTCCTTTTCCTGGAAACGAGAATGAAGGTGAGTTGAGGTCAGACACCCTTGCGTCATTCGACGCTCATCTGACAGCCTCGTCAGTTACCAGATCAGCCGTATTATTGCCTGAAAGTTCTGAACCTCCGGAGAATAGTCACCGATCTACTGCAGGACCTCCAGATATGATATAAGATCACGCATATATTACGACCTGAGCGACGCACCTTCACAGTTCGAGAGACCGTAGCACTGGAGTGTGATCATTGAACTTCCGCGTGGCCCGTCTGCCTCAATGTGTTAGTGAACCTCTTCGGGACCGATGGTGGAGTTGGGGGATCTACGGAGGAAATTATAAATTCAATTTAGAGTAGAGTCTGCGTGAGCGCGCTTGCGTACCAGGGTATCCGAGTCAGTGAGGACAGTATATAGAGTATACCCGGGGATACCGTACTCAGACTACAAAGCGAGACTGCTGCAAGACAAGGTTTTCAGGGACACACGTACTACAGGAGGTTCACCCACATGTACAAGAAGCAGCGAAGCGACGTCTTTGAGATATGTATTAATGTCCCTCAGCAGCGAGTCCTAAGGTCAGCACTCGGAGTCGTCTACTCTGGCCGAGGGTCTCCACTGCACAGTGCGAGGTCGGCTGCGGCGCATACTCTCACCACTCATTAATGTACTCATTTGCGAGGTAATTTCCATGTCACCCAATCTCGCGCAGTAGTACACTGCATGGGTCGACTGCTACATGATAGATTCGTCACTACCTCGGCCACATGTACATTGCCAGTCGGCCAACACACAGCTACATAAAGTCGGCCAACGTCAGCTACACCGTGTTCTGCGGGCTTTGGACATTGTTGGTTCTACTAGTACCTACAAGTATGTGAGATTCGACTGAAGGGTCTGCAGCACCTCATTATCCTGTAACTGCTTTGGCCGTGCGGACCGAGAGGTAGCTTGCAAGGTTGTCCGAAAATGCTGAGCGATCAGGGTGCCCTTGCGGGCAGAGGTTGAGTGCTTCTCGCTCTAGGACAATGGCCTCGTCAAGGTCCTGCATCTCCTTGAGCTGCTTGTACCGAGAGGAGAGATGATCTGCAAGGCTGTTCAAGGACATCGACCGATCGGGATGTCCTTGCGGGCAGAGTTTGAGTGCTTCTCGCTCTAGGACAATGGCCTCGCCAAGGTCCTGCGTCTTCTTGAGCTCCTCATACCGAGTGGAGAGATCAACTACAAGGTTGTTCAAAGACGTTGGCCGGTCGGGATGGCCTTGCGGGAGAAGGTCAAGTGCATCTCGCCCGAGGGTAATGGCCTCATCAAGGTCCTTCATCGCCCCGAGCTGCCTGTACCGAGAGGAAAGGTGATCTGCAAGGTTGTACAAAGACATTGCCCGATCGGGATGTCCTTGCGAACGAAGGTCCAGAGCTTCTCGGGAGAGGGAAATGGCCACATTGAGGTCATCTATTACCCCGAGCTGCTTGTACCGAGAGGAGAGGTGAGCTGCAAGGTTGTTCAAAGACATTGGCCGATTAGGGTGCCCTTGCGGCCGAAGGGCGAGTGCTTCTTGGGCGAAGGAGGTGGCCTCGTTGAGGTCATCCCTTGTCCCGAGCTGCTGGTACCGAGAGGAGAGACGAGCTGCAAGGTTGTTCAAAGACGTTGACCGATCAGGATGTCCTTGCGGGCGAAGGTCAAGTGCTTCTCGCTCGAGGGTAATGGCCTCATCAAGGTCCTTCATCTCCTTGAGTTGCTTGTACCGAGAGGAGAGATGATCTGCAAGGTTGTACAAAGATATGGCCCGATCAGGATGTCCTTGCGAACGAAGGTTGAGTGCTTCTCGGGCAAGGAAAATGGCCTCATCGAGGTCCTCCCCTGCCCCGAGCTGGCTGTACCGAGAAGAGAGACGGACTGCAAGGTTGTTGAAAGACATTGCCTGATCAGCATGTCCTTGCGGGCAAAGGTAAACTGCTTTTCGGAGGTGGAGAATAGCCTCATCGAGGTCCTTCGTCGCTCCAAGCCGGTCGAAACGATCACCAAGATGAATTGCAAGGCGAGTCAAACAGACAAATCGATTGGGATGGCCGGATGGGTAAAGTTCCAGAGCTTTACGACCAAGGACGATCGCCTCATCGATATCACTGATCCCCCCTCCTTGCTTAAACTTGGCGACGAGAGATTTTGGCCGTGAAGGTAACTGTTCAACTAGTAGGCACATCATTTCACTGGTCTGCACGTCGACAGAAAGACGCGATTACCTTCGGAATCTGAATCCATGCTGGCTCACCGAGCTTGATGTAACACGGTGGGTTAGGAAAGAGCTGATATGTTGTGTGGGCGAAGGGTCAAGGCCTTCCGGACCGAAAAAGGCAACGATACACGGGTTCTATTATACCCATACACCGCGTGGACTCGAACTCTTGTGTTCAGCGAGAACCCAATTCGTTCGTCGCAAGGCTACCTGCACCCTCACAACGAACTACTCTTCCGCACCGTCGGAATAGCCCTCTCTTCCTCGTTCGCCACGTTCGGTTGCCCGTCTATCACTACAGGATGTGGGAGAAGCGAGATGGAATGAGATTTTCAGCTTTCACTTCGCGTGATATTTAGATCATAATCAACGTCTTCGGCAACATCCCGATTTCTACGTCGCCGGTTCGATTCCCGTCGCCTCTTCAGTCCAAATACCCTCCAGGGTCCCGCACTCATACTTGTCGAGTACGCGTTACATTCGTGATTCATTCCCAGCGATGCGGCCATGTCAGCTGATGAAGTGAACGGGTCGAACGGCGGCCGCTGGAGGAGCGGAGCAGCGGATAATGCAGCGTTCGCAGTGGTGGGCGTGCCTTGGAATACGATGCAGGGATGGTACCGCGGACATATGCTTTCAGCGTACCCAACAAAGATGATTTGCTCTGATCGTCGTCAGAGGATGTGAACGCAGCACGAAAGAAGGTATGGTGCCCCCTAGCTATTGGGAGAGTACACCCTTCTTATCGGCCCCATTCTAGAATATTATGGGATGAGAGATGCATCCCTCGATCTTTTCCACGAACCAACATACCTGTCGACTCAGTCGCTCTGCCAGATGCCAAGCCGCAACGCACGGTAGATGACTTCAAGGGGGTTGAGCGAAGGTGGTAGGGTGGGTGCGAAGGGTGCGAGCAAGCACGGTGGAGATGGCGAAAGTTAGGTGGAATCCTGACGATCAACGGGCACCCCATTCACTCGCGAGGGTAAAATATCGTCTATCGGTTTGATAAAGATTCCCTGTCGCCAGGGTGACGACAAATCCATTAATACGTTGCACTGAGACGAGGATGGGTGGAGCGAGCGCCACAGTAAGCACGCCGGCCAAGGAGCATCATTCATGGACCAGTTCGGGTCATCTGATAAACATTCAAATGGCTTCGGAGAATGCTAGAGTAATCTGTCGAATTGGCCATAATCTTCATAAATCTGAGGGTGAATCTGGGCCGTAGTTAGTGCTAAATGGTTCGACGACTTGAAACGTACACACTTTTCAGGATGTCACCGTCCCTCCGTCACCTCTCGTACTTTGAATACAAGATGTCGAAATCTAAATGTGGAACCCAAGGATTACCACTGGGCTGTGGGCCATCGTGCCTGAATCCCGGATACGCGCTAGAATCGAATCAGTGGACCAGAATGAAACACACGCGCCTACCATGACCAGATACAAGAACGCAAACACATCGCCAATCTAGGATGAAAAAGCAGATCAAGCGCGTCGTCATTCCGTCGCGGTGACCTGCTGACCTGCAACAGAGAAGTAACGCCAGGAATCAACTTGCCATTTCTTGGCGTCCCACATCCTCTGAGGCAGAGACAAATGGCGAAAATAGACCTTTGTCGGCACCAGTGCGACCTGCCTCTTCGGATCGAATGGTCTCTCGTATGGTGTCGAATTGGAATCATGAAGGGCGCGACGCGTGCATTGGACCCTGCAACATTGTCAGCAACCCCACGTCGCTTGGCGTTCAATTTTGTGTGGGGAGGCGTAAAAGGTAACGGTGCAACTATCGAAAGCACCGTGTTATCGTGACAATCATTGCCCGCCGTCATCAGGTTGGATCAAGTCAGCTGCGCTCCAAACGCAACGAAGTGAAAACGAAAACTGTCGCGAGGATAGATGAGTCGACCAGTCGCGTTGTGAATCTCATCCAAGCAGAGAACAAGAAAGCGCACCTTGAACGTGAGCGCACCAAGACTACGACATCTTAGCCCTGCGCGGACACAACCCCCGGCAACTTAATTTTCTGCAGTACACTGTGGCCAATTCCGAGTGGCTACATACAGGTTCAAATCCCCCCAACTTGAGCGCTGGCGAAGACACTCGAAGGCTGAGTCGAAGCTCCCCGGCCAAGGACGACATCCAGAGGTGTTGAAACTCGTTACAGCGGACGATCCGTCGGAGCGGGCGAGCAAGTTCCTTGGGTTGCTGGGAGAGTTTGGCAAAGACGATGATAGACGTGAACCTAACCGGGAGTGCGTATTTCGAACAGTGGTTTTCGGCGATCCACATCATCCCGAAGTGCACGTCCGCACCGTGCAACTGGCGAGAAATGGTCGGTCATCCATGCTCCGAGCGTTCACGTCGACACGTTTACCAAGGCGATTCGTTGCAGTGACTTCCGTGAGCGACGTCCCCGGGCCGGTCTGTCCTCGATGCCTCCGGCCATGCTCCTCTGCCAAGGTGTCGCCCTCTTCGACGTGCCGGGTGAGGGGGGCGAGGATCTGTTGTTTACGACGCTCACGGACGGCATCTAACTTGGTCTCAAGGTTCGTTCACCGTGTTTACATGCATGCCATCCTATTCGCTGAACGAGAGGCACCCTACACTCTCTATTGCACAGGATGCACCGTGCCAAACACACCAGACGTTGTGGTTCCGTTTCTCTGCATGGTTTTTTAAAACTCCCCACGTCACCGCAACGGATTGAGCGATGGGTCGTTCCTTAGGAAATCGTGAAGGTCGATTTTTGGCTTCATGCGACATGCGTCCCGTTTTGGCAATACTGGCGACACGAGGTAGTAGTCGTTCCTCACTCCTTCGCATGCTTTGCCCTACCACTCTAACTTGAATCTATAATATACTCCGTAGATCCCCTAACTTCGCCATCGGTCCCGACAAGGTTCACTAACATTGAAGTCAGACGGGCCATGCGCACGTTGATCACGCTCCGATCTCTCAATCTACTATCACATTCCCGCTTGGCGCGAGCGTCGGGACTTGGTACAATTCCTTCAAGAGATACTGGACCACGTTCACTACTATGTAATTGCTCGGGTCGTGGTATATGCGTAATCTTATATCATATCTGGAGGTCCTGCAGTAGATCGGTGACTATTCTTCGAAGGCTCAGAACTTTCAGACAATAATACGGGCGATCCGTAAACCGATGAAGCTGTCAGATGAGCGTCGAACGACGCAAGGGTGTATGACCTCAACTCACCTTCATTCTTCTGTCCAGGACAAGCAACCGAGAAGATTCATCAACCGTGACAATTTCGGCTCGTACATTTGACGGAACTTGTCGTCAAATTGCACCCGCAACTCATTATACTCTTTCTGAAGCTCCACCAACACGCTCGCCTCCGAAGCCGCCTTCCTCTCTTGGTCGATCCTCCGTAGAAGCACCATTTGTTTCTCGACCAGCTTCTCAAGCTGAGAATACAGTTCTCGCCCTGCTTCTGTATATTTGAGCACCTTCAGTTTGGTCATCTCTTCTTGAACTAGCAGCACTTTGCCAGCGGCCTCCTGGTCAAGGATTTGTTGAATAATCCTCTTCGGGGAGTCATCGTCGCTCCTGCAGCGAACTACCTGGGCTCCGTGAACAATCATTGCATTCCAGTCCGTGCTGAGCTCATCCAACCTCCTCTCGCCGACGCTTAGGTCAACCTCATCCCACATTGTTGTAGTGAGATATACCTTCCCGAGAGCGTCTCTTCCACACAGCTTTCGGAATACCTGGAGGTTCTTCAGCAGTGTACCAGCCGCGCGGTTGTCCGTTATGCGATGGAGATACAAAATCCCAGACAGAGGTTTCTGCCTCCCGTAACTGCGAGAACGGTGATAGAGATGAGAAACGCAAGCCAGTAAACATCATGCATTACCTTGAGTTCAGCCAATCGGAGATCATGTTCAAGATGTCAAGATCAGATTTAACCATATCGTCGAATCCCGGTGTATCCACCAAGACTACGTGTCGCCCGCTCTCCTGGTCCCGGAATCTAATAGCAAGGACATGGTTTGTGAACGATTTCAACGTATGGCCTACTCCCTGAGTGTCGCGTCCACTCGCAAGGCGTATGAACTAAAGTTACATGAGTGACCGAATCCCGTATTCGCTATTTGTCTCACCGTGCTCTTGCCAGAGCCTGTCGGACCCATGACACTTAATGATATCAAGTTAGACACTTCACCGTCGAGAGTTGTATCACGTACGCGATCACGATATCATTTGTTTCCAGGCCCTCTATGCTCACCGTCGCAGGTGGTTCTTCGGAAACCGGAGGGTGCATCATCACAGGAGGTTCCTCGGCTATCTGTGGACATCCTCGGACTCGCCGACGGGACTCTCTGTTCGTCTGCGGTTGTTGCAACGTATTGGTCTGAGGCGGGGAGTGTACCGTCGCAGGAGGTTCCTCGGCTAGCTGAGGAGGTCCTTGATTCGCTGCTGCGTTGTCTGTCTCACGTCGTTGGCCTGCGTTAGTTTGGGGAGGGTGCACCATCACAGGAGGTTCCTCGGCTACATGCAGAGATCCTCGGACTCCCTGACGGCGCCGACAGGGCTCTCTGTCTGACTGAGGTTGTTGATCAGTGTTGGTCTGAGGTGGGGAGTGCACCGTCGCAGGAGGTTCCTCGCAAACCTGAGAAGATCCTGGAACCTGGGGGTACTCCGCGTCTGTCTCAGTTTGTTGTTCTGCGTTAGTCGGGGGCGGAGGGTCCACCATCGCAGAAGGTTTCCCGGCCACCTGCGGAGGTCCCCCGACCGTCTGACGGAGCCCTCTGTCCGTCTGCGGTTGTTGCAACGTATTGGTCTGAGGCGGGGAGTGCATCGTCACAGGAGGTTTCGTGGCCACCAGAAGAGGACCTTGATTCGTCGCTGCGTGAACTTTGTCTTTTTTTTCTCCCTGGCCCAGGTCGCTTCGCTTCGACCGTTTCCCCAAGGAAAGAAGCTGGTGGGAGGCAGTAAATTGGAATTTGCTGAGGGTAGTGAGTAGCGGGGAACGTTACTGACTTTCCACATATTTTTGCGTTGAACCTTTGTCTATACTCGATGCTAATGAGAGTGTGGATCAGAAGTCGAAACATGGGCCGAAGGTGGGGTCAATTTTACATTTTGTTGGAGGATTCGCGATGAACTACTCCTCGTTTGCAGGTGGGGGGCTGGTGACGGAATGGTTCCAGGGCAGAGGCAGGGTCGACAGCGGGAGGTGGTATGCAATAGTGCAGGTGGCATGGGATCCGGCACGTGTGATACATCTCGACGAAAGCCACCTAGATCAATAGGTGACAGCGCCGAAAGGCATGGTAGGTTACATCGAGGTAGACGTGCGGCAGCCGCGAGTCATTCATGACTCGTGTGTATCTCCGCTGGAGCCCAGGTGCCAATCATATATATATCGTTCAATCCACATCCTTGAAAGCTTACATTTGACTGCTACTAGTGACCTGTCTACAAAACGCCGGTTAAACGCAGAAAAAACCATGACTTCTTTGTACTGTAAACATTGTAGCTTGAAATTGGAATGCGTGTTTAAGCTTCCGTCTCAGTTACCGGTGCATGTTCCCTTCTTTCCAGATGTGGAAGTAACCGCTGCCCTGTTCGTTCATCTCCAGATATGATCAACATGCACCCTGGTGGTTACCAAAACAGACTGCAAGACGGGTTGACGAGATAGCCTGACGTGTACAGCTAGCACCAGGTAGTCACCATCCTCCCATCTCCTCCCCCGGTTTCTCCCCTTGGCAAGCATATACGACCCTCAGTGTCACGGACCTCGTTAAGATTCGGACAACATGGGTTTCATAAAATGGATCACAGACATATGTATTTCGACGTTCGAACTGGGTGACGATGATATAGTAGTGTTGTGTGTTTCTTCGGCATTATAATAGGCTGGTTCCGTACTGACTTGCGATCTGTCATCCAGTGTGGTGGGCCCTTCAGGAGGCGGAAAGAGTTGGGTACGGCCTTCCTCTGGTGCTACAGTTGAACATTAATGCTCTCGCAGTTCGTAGAAGAAGTGACAAAGAGCGGTCTCGTCACAGTTAGCACAAAGCTTCGACCCTGCACGACGAAGGTACAGGCAATCAGATGCAAGCTCACTGAGGAAGCAAAGAAAGCGTTGGGGGACGCGATACAAAAGAATATTGTGTTCGTAGACACGCCTTCCTTTCACACTGCCCAAAACGATGCAGCGGTTGTGAATACAATAACCAGCTGGTTGAGCAAATCGAAGTAAGATTTCCTTGGGACATCCGAGGTGACGAAAAACCGACAGTGACTCTATTTGTTCAGATCCAAGTCTACTCTTGGCGGAACCATTTACGTGCATAGAGTTGAAACCGACCCTGATCACGAACCCATTCAGAAGCACCTGAACAGTTTCGCCTATGCTTTTCCGCAGGGTTTCATCCCATTACCCCAGCGATTACATGCTGTCCTCAGCTACGAGGGCATGATTCACGAAGCCAAGATCAAGAAACGCATGCAGATGTTGCAGGCACAGCTAGATGCACTGCCCCAGACTCAGGGGGGGCGGTTGAGATGGCATACTTCCTGCCACCCTAAGCTTTTTCAAAAGGGCTCCCCTGAGACCGCTTGGGAAGCTGTAATGAAGCTTTTTTCTCCCCCGCCGTGAAGACGGTTCGCGATGACTGGCAGGAATATTAATGGGTGACGCTACTACTTTCAGTGGCTTGGAACGTACACTAGTTTATCCTTGGTTCGGAGCGGGACCACCGCACACTCCACGTTGTATGGTCATGATTCATGAAATGTACTACGACTCACCACTACACATGCCATGATGGTCGTGAGCTACACTGACATTCTAGATGCAGCTGATCCGATTTGGCTGGGAACTCAAAAGCCATCAGCAAGCGCGGATCCTGCAAGGTCGCCTGCACGATTGCGATGAGGCAAGAATAATTCATACTGATAGATTGGCCTCCTGTTGGTCGCTACAACGAGCCAAGGGGTGAATCCATTAATCCTGACACAGAAGTCCTGCGGCGTAAATATATCAATGCTATCCTCCGTCGGCGGCGTGGACTGGACTCCAGATGAGAACCTGTGAGGTGTCGGTATCAGGTAAATGGGGGTGGACTCACATTGCGTGCATCGCGGTGTGGAACGGCCTACATGGTTTGATGCATGAGCGGCAAGATTGAGTAGGCGCAAGCGAGTGCATTCGCCCGGGGTGTTCACTGGTCTACTTCGGATTCCAAGGGAACATGTAATTTGTTTTTGGAACGAGAAGGAGAAGGGACGTGCTAATGACTACCGTCATGAATCTGATACTACTGAGGTTCTTGATTTCGCATCGCGTCCCTGGGGTAGCCTGGTGACCAGACCGTCTATCTAGGTGCCCTGCATACAAACAAAGACGCACTACACTCACCATAGCGCCGCGTGATTTGATAGCCGGCGGGCAGATCAGAGTAAAAGTAGTGCTTCCTGCCGAACTCGAAGCGCGACTGGACTTGCGCGTGCGTTGAGCGCAATAACAGTTCGGACGGCGAGTTCGATGCGTTTGAACAACTGGATGGCCGTATTCTTGTCCAAGGTGTGCGAGAACTGCGCAATGGGGGAGGCACCTTGAGACCATGGCTAATGCTAAAGACGAATATTCGAATTTATTCGGATCCGTGCCATCACAATTGACTATGGCCACAGGTGCTGTCTTATTCTGCGTGGTCCCATTCGCCGCTGGCGACGGGCGTGTATAAGGCCGAATCAGTATTGATGATAGTTTGGTCAAGCTCAAAGTGCGCTTAGCACGCACCCAGTTCTCTCCCGTCTCGTTTACGATCCCTCGACTCGGGCCATTCACCAGACGGTTCGTCCCCCAGAATCAGGAGCTCCCTAAACAAAATCTTACCAAGAGTGTCGAGGCTGGTGAGTTGTTGCTTCCCACGTCATTCGCGCTGCGTCAGGCGGCCACCCATCACCCCGGTTGCGTTCGAAACACCGCCCAGCCCTTCACCACCATGTAATATCCCAAATGCGCCGTGCGCGCATCCCCAGCCCACCCACAATGTCCTTCGTCCAGCAGAAGGACATGGTCTCGTCGGTGCGGTGCAGGTGGTGAGCATGGAGGGGCGGAGCGGTACGTCTGCGGCGGAGAGTGTTCAGGGGGTGCAGAGACGCTGGTGGGGGTGTTGGTGAATTGACCCTCTAGATGCGGGTGAGGAGGCGTTGTCGGCGGCCGTGCTCGCGGTGGCACATGAGGTTGCAGTCCCAGCGGGGAGACGGCCAGGGGGGCCGTTGGACCGCGAGGAAGCGCTTGCGGACAGGTTGCCCACGAGTTGCACCCCGAGGCGAGGATGTGCCGGGGCCCGGAGGGGCGGCTTGCGTGCGACGAGTGACTTCTAAACGCGCCCGTCGCCCTCAAAATGCGCCCCCAAGTGCGTTCCCAGTGCTTTTTCACTACCCGCACCCCGAGCGCCTCGTCACTACCCCAGGCTATCTCGTGATACGAGCTGCAGTACGACTAACTCAGCATCATCACAGGATTCAGGTTACAGGTATTGAATAAAGTCTCCGAGTCCGATCCCACTCAAGTACGCTCTGTACAGAGAGTTACATGCTTGAGTGATCTTTAAGGCCATGGCGATGTTGCACAATCTGACCCGATTGTTCGCTGAGTTCAAGTTGTGGAACAAAGTCAAGTCCGCGCCCACACCGTCTATATCAGAAGATGATATTGTAGTATTGTACGTTCGAGAGTAATCATATTTCCCATCTATCACTGACGATGAATTGTGTAACAGTGTAGTGGGGCCTACGGGATCTGGCAAAAGCTGGGTACGTGCGTAGGCTCATTTCCCGCGTACATGGTTTCGTCTCAGCTCCATCTCAGTTCATCAAGGAAGCAACAAAAGGCGAATGGGTCAAAAGCAGCAGTGGCTACCACCCCTCCACTACAAAGGTTCAAGCGACTCGATGTGAACTGACTGAAGCAAAGATGGACCCGAAAAAAGAGGGAGTAAAGAGCATTGTATTCGCCGACACTCCTTCTTTCCTCACTGAATGCGTCGATATTGACGCGCATAAAGCGATTAGGACATGGATAAACCGGACAAAGTAAGATTTTTCATTCTTCTTCGCTAGGATGTGAAGCTGATAAACCCTCAGATTCAAGCCCCGATATCTGGGGATGATTTATATGCATCGAATCGCAAACGACCCTGTGCTCGAGCCTACTATCGAAACCTACCTCAAGGAATTCACCGGTATTCCTTGGATCAGTGACGGCTGTATCCCGCTGCGGCTACACATCGTCATGAGCTATGACAAGAATTCGAGCAACATTTCCGACTCCAAGATCAAGATGCACGAATCTGCGCTTCGTGTCCAGATGGACTCGCTAAGTAAATCCAGATGGCAGCTGTCGATACACCAAGTGCGTTTCGAGGGAGAACCCGAAGTAGCATGGAGAGCTGTAGAGGAGCTCTTTAGAACTGATCACAGTGGCTGATACTTGAAACCATGGTTTCATTTTCACTGGCAGCTGCTATAATTATTATGAATGACTTCGTACTAACAGAATGTAGGAGAATACAAGTGATAGTATAGTATGTTCAAAGTTGCGAAAACATGTTACGAACGTCATAGCATTAAAGTGGCCTTGCCCAGGCGACCAGCACCGGATCCAGGCTACAGGTGGTATTTTATGTACTTCACAGGCCGGGGGTCCATGGACCACTAGTAATCACGAGGGTTGACTCGTGGAAGCGGATGGCTGTTCATTTTCCTGTGATTCTTCACGAGGAACGGCCGACATGTCACATTCACATTGCCGCTGTCACAAAGATCAGAAAATATTCCAGTGATTCTGAGAAGTGGGCACACCAATGCTGTACTCTTACATAGCGCCGTCAATTGATCTTCGAGCCGTGAGATAGCCTGACGACTGTCTATGGCGAGCTTAACCTGTCTCGCACCATTAGCGGGACTAAGTCCGAGTATTGAAGATGATCGCACTTCAAACTTATCGTAGATCTCTTTAATCGAAGTGGTGCACGCCGTGATCGCCCGAATGTCCCCATCGTGCAGGAAGAAGCGAGAAATAGGGCCTCTGCTCGAAATCGTGGTCACGACGGTTTGAAGATTGTTGAGCTCCCTGAAGTGAAGTAAGTGGGCGCGTCTCCCCCTACTCGAAGTGACATACCGTTGAAAAGATGTCAGTGTTCGGTTCATATCTCTGGATAGCTTAGATTCCACCGCATATCGCGTGATCTCTTCGAGCAGCCATCCAGAGCTCTCTATCACTTGATTGATCGCATGATGTGTGCCCCCCATTTCCTTAAAAATCTCTAAGAGTCACACCTGACTATCGACAGTGGGGTACTGACCTCGATCATTTGAGCTATGTGCAAGACTGTCCCGATTACTCCGCGAAGCATGGGGACATGGCCTATGTCCGCCATCTGATGGGCAAGCCTGAGAACTCTGATCGTAGCCGAGAGTGTATCTCGGCGACCGTTGGCACTACAACCCGAAGAGGTGCTCCCAGCTGGACTGGACGGAGGTGTGGAATCACGAGAGGAAATGCTTGAAGTACCCGTCGACGAAACCATTGACCAGCTAGTCACGGAAGAACTCGATCTGTTCGTGGGAGACCTGCTTAGGAAGGTAAGCCGCCGAATGCCACGCGAGGGCTCTCTTGGACTGGTTGTCCGACGGGCCTTGTTACGCAGCTTTTCCCAGACTTTTTTTTTCAAGTCTCCTGCACGTTGGATGAGGGAGCGGAGCAAGGTTTTTGCTGCCGTCGTTTCATGAAGCCGCAAGCCACGGTCAACCATTTCCCGCTGAATTTGCAGTGGTGCGCGCCCCTGGCGAGACCCGTCCAAGTCTAAACGATTGATGATCTCCCAAGCTGATTCGTGGGTGCCTTGAAAACGACAAGTGCGCGAGCCGAGGAATATCATATCCTTCCAGAAGCTCGAGAGAAGCTCTTCTTCCCTCTTGCAACCAACTGATTGGCTTTCAACTTCGTCCCACATCGTTGTGACGAGGACAATATTCTTCAGGTTACCGTCACCGCACAAGTCCTTGAATACAGCCAGGTTTCTCAGAGGGGTTCCTGCCATTCTGTCGTCTGAGATACGGTGGAGGTAAAGGAGACCAGCAAGCTTGACATTGTTGCGGTAACTGTGACATTGAGTCAGGCGAAGCTTGACCATACTCTCAGAGGTCCACTCACGTCTCCTTCAGCCAGTGGGCTATGATCTTTAGAATCTGGGCGTCGGACATGAGCGTGTCATCAAATCCGGGGGTGTCTACTAAGACAATATTCCGACCATCAGGGTGAAGACACCGGATAGGTTGTACTGCGTGTGTCTGGGATTTCAAGTCGTTACCCACCACGGCTTCTGTCCTCCCAGCCGCTTTGTTAACGAACTGTGAATGTCTCAGTCTTATGGGGTGTAGAGTCTTGCACCAGTGACTCACTGAACTCTTGCCCGCTCCTGTGGGCCCCATGACCCTAGCGGGAAGTGTGATAAGCGCAATAAAGCGTAACACTAGTAGAAAAAACATACGCGATTACTATATCATTTTCGCCGATGGAACCGTGATGGTCGCTTAACTCTGCGCCACGAACAGCAGCATGATCTAGAATGCTGGATCCAGGGAAGTTCGGAGGATACGGGTGACTGGAGGACGCGACATTGGATACTGAGAGCGGGAGGGAATCGGCGTTAACGCTAGGAAAACGATTATCCCCCGACATGCTCGTAGCTGGGGTCGTGGATGCGGGGATGATTCCGTCATTCGAGGAAGGGGCCGAAGTTTGGTCAGAAACCATATTCTGATTCCCAGTTAGAACGGTCGACGCAGGAAGATGTAGGAGTGCTTCGAGTGAGGGGAGCAAACCCGAGCTAAAGAGAGTCGAGGAGATTGACCGCTCCACCCAAGCGCTAAGACACAGGGCTACAGGCGCTTTCCGCTTGTCGTTTATGAACAGTGTATGCTGAACGACGGACATTGACGGGTCGATCAGCACGCCTCATGACTGGGAAGCCGTAGTATGCTAGTGACTCACTGCATCTCCTCGTTTTACTCTGCTTTGGGCAGTGTTAAACTGATAGACGTGTGTGACGCAAGGCATGAACCCTGAGATCAGGATGGCACCTATCAGCCTTGTATTGATCCCGCCGAAGTCGGCTCAGGCTATTCGAGGAGGTCAGTCGCTGAACTTAACAGATATCGATTCTGTCTCACCTGGGGTCCTACTATTCAGTGAATATAATGTGAGGTAGCATCATGTACAATGTACAGTTATGGTTGCTCCACTGCCCACAAACCCTGTAACGTCGTCAGTGTCTCCGGTATTAATCATATTGCTTCATGAATTCACACGGGTCAATGAAATGCGTACTCATCAACTTGAGGTCAACTCGTGTTCGCAATCTAGCGCCCAAAGTTAATCAACCCACCGCATCCTGGCACATACACATCCTGCGTCAATCAACGCAAGTGTTTCCTCGTGTATGACTCAATGTGATTTTTTTCTGCATGCATCAGAGCTGCTTACCACTGATTCCTTGTCCGCCGCTTTGAGCGTGCCCAGCGTCCATTGAACTGTTGCCAGCATTCTCTCTCATCTACTATCTCACCATATTTGATTAGTATCTCACCCATTAATCTTGTCCCTGGCCGGTCGCGGCCCGGTGTGCAATTAGTTGTAAGTCCTTCGCAATGTTCGATCACGTTCTCGCCATGTCACTCGTTTCACTGGCAGTACATCCACGCTTGATCGCAGGGACGCGGCTGTACACGTTCTTGGTAGTGCAGGGCCAGCGGGCCAGCGCTAGATAATACGAATGTGGATAAGCGAATGTCCATTTCTCCCTGACCATATAGTCCTCCTTTCCCGGAACTGTTATGATGATTTAGTCGGGGCTGGCTCGGAAATAGCTAATTTCAGCCCCGTGCCCAGCGGTCACCTGTGGTCGCTGATCTCAGGGTCCCATGCGCCGAAAAAATGGGGAATGGCTCATAAATTGCACAAACACGCGGTTTGCACGACTGGCGACATACGTTTAGGGAATGGAACCTGTGTCATAAATCCACATGTTGTGAAGGAGACTTGGGCACGACCAAATGTGCGAGGATGCTTCTTAACTTGGAAGAGCCTGGCGACCCCACTCCATTTTCTCCACCCGACCACGACCACTGTCGACAAACTCTGTCAAAAGCATCATGTTCAAAGACCGCTTCAAGGCAAGCCCAGAGGACTTCGTTATTGTGTGAGTATTTCTTCCAGGGTTATCGTCACCGTACTGAAGCAGTTATGCAAAACAGTATTATGGGGCCAACGGGATCCGGAAAGACTAATGTTAGTGGGTTCGTTTTACCCTTGACATCGAATTCTCAGGTTAAGAACGATCAGCTCATCAACAAACTCACCGGGAACGCAGAGAAGCAGAAAGCGAGTAATCTCAAGTCCAGCACCCAGAGTGTCACTCCATACCCTACCTCGTACCAAGATGTCCGTCTGGTGTTGGTCGACACGCCTGGCTTTGACGATACCTATCGGCAAGATACCGAGATTTTAAGCGTCATCGCCGCCTGGCTCACACAAAAGTACGTCATATTCTGAACATTTTTAACCCCCCTCTCAACATATACCAAGGTATCTCGATGGCAAAACGCTTAAAATCGATGGGATAATCTACCTCCACAGAATCACCGACAATCGTATGTCTGGTTCTGCTTACAAGAATCTCCAGATGTTTGGTCGGCTTTGCGGCAATATATTCCTACCCCGAACACGTCTAGTCACGACTATGTGGGACATTGCGAAGGACAAATCACTGGCAACAAATAGGGAGAACCAACTCAAAGGTGAAGGTGACTTTTGGCGGACGCTGATAGATGGAGGCGCCGTCGCCAAACGGTTCGACAATGCACCCGCTTCTGCATGGGATATCGTAGAAGGTATTCTAAGTATGGGAAAAGATAACTCCGAGCTGCTGCTGCAGGAAGAGCTTGTCGAACAGCAGAAGCGCCTAAACGAGACGGAGGCAGGGAAGATTTTATATAGTCGGCTCCAGAAGCTCCTTGCAGAGCAGAGGAAGATGCTGAAGGAGCTCGCAGAGGAGGCAAAACTACAGAACGATCCAGCTTTGGCCAAGAGTCTGCAGCAAGAGTACGATAAAATTGACGCGCAGCTACAGAAGACGTTCGAGGAAATGAAGGAGATGAAGATCCCACTCTCCAGGCGTATTCGCTTGTGGCTGTTTACCCGAAAATCCCGCGCAGTAAGTCCAGCTCGTTGTTTCGCTCCTATGTTCTGATCGAATGCTGTGTTCAACAGAAAGCTGTTGAGCTGGATTATCCGCAAGCTTAGTCCCCCATACTTTGTTAGCCTCGCTTGGTATCACAGTCGCCTTCTACACCCGATCCCAACTATAGCTATAGGTTCCTCCCAATCTTGTTTACAAATCCGCGATTCCATAACAGTCTGTACTATCTCCGGGCCAGACGCCTGTAGTTCATACCTGTATTCCTGGCCGGACTTGGCCATATGCAGCTTGTTTGCGACGCTGAACAAGCAAGATTGGTTCGAACGGCACACTGATCTCTGATATGACACAGCAAGAGACGTGCGGATTCGACAAGGCCAAGGCGGAGGCGTTCAAATTGAGAAGGAAGACTCTCCGGACTATAGATACATGCCAGACCCCAATCTGCCGCCACTCCTCTTTCTCGTTCGTATTTCTTTCGCCCACCCTGACGACGACGACGACGCGATCATACGCCCTCACACCCCCTGACCACGACGCTGATGACGCGCCCTCCCTCTCCCGCCGTATGCCCGCCGTATCTGTTGCCACTGGTATGGAACCCTGGCGGGTACGGACGAACGAGATGCCCATGACGTTGCCTAATAAGCATTACCCACTCGCTCAATTTCCTTGTCAACGCGATCGATTACGACGTAGCCAATTGCACTCTCACTGCCACGCTCAATATTGCGACCCACCGAGCGCAGGCTCAGTAAAGCAATCGAGACCGGACTCGTCAACTCGAAAGTGCTTCCCTCCAACAGACGCTGAAACACGAACTCACGACGGGGCCTATAGGTCCACAGCCCCAGGGCTCTATAGCTAAGGTCTGGTAGCCTGTCAGACAAATGATACGAACCACATGAACTGATCTGTCAACACACACCCAAAGATGGTGTAACACGATCCAGGGGCATGATGTCGATCACAGGCCGACGAACGTTAACAGGTCATCAAATGTGACGGTCGAGTCAGATGGCGATGCAGGTACATGGACTGAGTCGGAAGATGATGCCTATGTACCAGGTAGTACTCAAGACGTACCAGAAGATGCTGACGATAAGAAAGGTGCTGACGAGGGGGGCTAGGCTGCAAGCCAAGTCAACGAGCCATGACGCTGTGCAGATACCGCGAATGGGTCGGATAGCGGTAGGATGCTGACGGAGGTGGCAGCATGCATCCGTAGGTAAAGTGGAGAATCTGGCTGCTGTCTTGGACACAGCCGCGAGTCCGGTTCCCTCGGTCTCAGAGTCTGTCCAAGTTGGACTTTGGTCATACGGTGAGTTACACTGTCATGCACCTTTCATCCAAGTTACCAGCTGATGTGTATATAGCGTATGTAGGTCAAGAAAGCCCCCCTGGACATCTCCACTGTAATGGTATGCGCGCGTTGTCATCCCCGTCCTCATGTTCATCCTTGTCATCTGTATGCCAAGTGCTCGGGGGCGCGTTGCATATGTCCGAGACGGCAGGGGGAGATCGAGGGTCCGGGCGTGGAGATGGCGCGTGACGGCGCGCGTGTACGACCCGGCTAGGTGGCCGCGTGCGAGCGTGCGCTCTCACTCTCAGATGGTGGGGTGACGGCGACGTGACCGGCGAGGGTGCGAGATGGTGGGGTAACAGCAAGGTGGATGTGTGTGTGTGCGCTCTCGCACTCAGACGGCGGGGGTTACGGCGACGTGACGGACGACGGTGCGATAGAGGTGACGGGCGTGCGTGCAGTGGGTGATGGCGAGGCGAGTGAGCGCGCAGGCCTTCCAACTTGGAAGACCGTTTTTACGCTATTGACATACTTGTTCAACCCCCGCCTTTATCAGAGCGGCTTCGAGCGTTCATCTCTGGTGCGATTTGTCCCCCTTATCCCTGAAGCCCGACCTATCATCTACACTGCGGAATGGGGATTCTCAGTTCCATCTCCAACGCTTCCTATGCAAGCATCTTGACTTGGGATGTCGTTCTGACGTTAGGAAACCTCATTCGATCTAGCCGTCCAGCCGGAAAGGTTACACCTGTGGGCCACCCAGGCTACGGAGGATATTGGCCGAAGTACAGGCAACCGCAGGAGGGTGACAGTCGATGCTGTTGCCCTGCCTTGAACGCAATGGCTAACCACGGTATGTCTGCACTTCGTGACCTCGCGTTCATGCTCAATTTACGTCGAATGCTCTCCTTGCGCGTCAGACCGAGCGGATCTGTAGGCGTGCGAGCGGTGCGTGGCATGGATTCAGGTTCGTCGTAGATGGGCGAGGGCTTGGAATGTTCCAAAAAGGATTTTTCCGTGTCGAGGATGGATGGTGGCTTCCAGGAACCAATGGACGTGATGGATCCGGCACAGACCTTGCGGGTATTTCGGACGTCTGGGGATGCAGCAAGCTCGTCGCAGTCAAAGCTCACTGGGTGAGAAAAGAAAGACGGTGCGGTTGTAGATTTTGGGGCGGGAGCCTTGTTCTTCCTCTCCTTCTCTATCTTGTCTACGATAGCCTGCTACTCCTTTATCATGCTCTCTAACCACGCCGATCTAGCTGCGCGCCAGAAGCCCACCGTCTCTCCTGCCGTTCCCGCTCGAGTGCAACCCGGAAATGTTCCTCGGTCAGTTGGTGGATGGTTTTAGTGTCGCGAGGTGGTCGGGGGTCAAGCGCTCTCGCTCTTCGGGGCCGATGATTCCCTTGGCGAGCTCATCGTTAAGTTTGGGTTTGGCCTCGTCGACCATGGAGCGGAGACCGACCTCGATGTTGACCTTGAGCACCTGCTTCCATTCGTCTTCAAGCTCGAGATCGGGGGTAGCGGAACGCTGGAATGCTGAGAAGAGTTCTGCATTAGGGTTGCCTGGGCGTAGATTTCGAGCGAGACGATGTCAAGTGCTAGTAGAGGGTAGGTGCGAGATGAATTGGAGTGTGGCTGCGTGAGTGCTGGTCGGAGAGGAACAAATTGAAAGTGAATCAGGGCTGCTCGGAGCGTGAGCCGGTTGGATGGTGGAACTTCCTGAAGGAGCGGAAGTGTTCTGAGTTTTACCTGTTTGGGACACGCAAATGTCGGCCGAGGGGATGGTGTACTTGAAGCACGTTTGAGACGTACAGGTGGCCGCGGAAGAATAGTAACCATCCTGTGTGGATTTTGACACCAATATCAGTGAGTCGATGGCGTGCGGCGTACCAACGAATTCGTGGTCGAGAGCACAGACTCGGTTGGACTGCTCAGGCTGGGACGATCATGAACTGGAGGGTTCGGCAGAGCGAGCGTTTGCGGAATGATGTCCTGTGCGCTCGCAGGCTGCGGGCAAGTTTGGGGTGTGGGATAGTCGCTCGATTCGGGGGCACTGCCTGATGGCGGCGCTGCAGGCCGGTACTAAGTACGGGCGGTGGCCCAACAGGACGAGAAGTCGCAGAGAGTTCCCACGGCCCAAATAGGAAACCACCCGCACAGCGTCCGAACACGTTGTTCTGACGGCGAGCAGACACAAGGGCCCTCGGCGAACCGACTCGATGGAAAGACCCACTACTAAGAAGTTTATGTATAGCAGTGTGACATTCCATGTATATTGTCCAGTGGTGCCCGTTATATAACGGGGGTGGAGATGGGCCAGTGCGACTGCTAGATCGTGGCGTTGGCTGTTGGGCTTGCTGTCAAAGTTCCTTTGGCTCGGAAATTGCCAGTCCCGTCGTTTCTCCAAATAGCATCATTTTGGATCAAACCTTCAACCCGATAGATCGTTTCCCCGTCAGGGATCCAGCCACGCTCATTGACACCACCTGCAAGTCTTGTCGTAAGGCCACAGCAAATCACTGTACTCTGATTGGAGTAGCCAACATTCAGTACTGCTGTATGGGAATACACGCGCCATCCTCTTCAAGAAGAGTCTGATTAAGGAGATATTCAGTGGTCGGCTGCAGCTTCGCACGCTCCAATTGTGGTCCATGCTGTTCGGCTCATATATCCGTACGGGGTCGTGTCACCCTCTTAAAACAATTTCTGCGCCAAAGAGCATCCTGTTATCTCCTCGACTGCTTGGTATACGGATAGATTTCATCAAGCATGGCTCACGGTCATTTTTGACTGCAGCGAATGTAGTATGGTCTAATTTTCGCGTGTGTTGATACGATACTAACGATAATGTCAAATCAGCGGACACTAACTTCTGGTCATTCAACTGCCGGTACTGAGGACTTGTGTGAAGGTGAATACCTCGCATAGTGTCTTGTTTTCTACCCCATCTTGATGCTGTGTCAAGCTTACCGTTGGTGCCGACACTGCGCGTTGTGCCCCAGTTGAACATCAGACGTAAGTCACTTAGTATTTCCTCCAGTAAGCGCTCAGTAACGTAGAACATTACTTGTAGTCTCTGCAACCAATCTACCAGAGAAAGGGCTGTAAGATCCAAGATGTGTAGAGCATATAGGGAGTATGTGATGAAAACATGAACACTCGAAGGCATAGACAAGAAATGGCAGTCAACGATAGGGTCGGGAATAGTATAGTAAGTCTACGACGGATCACGATGCCGGAGGTGTCTATGCATGTTTACTCCTGATATGTTTCTTCCAGCTGTCCCGGCGCGAGAACGACTTTCCAGCGGGACAATACTGGCAATGGTAGCGCAGGGGGTAATGGGTGTCGACGTGCCGAGGAAAGTTTCCTCGTTTTATTGGCGTTCTACACGCTGAACCCATCTTGGAATCCAATAGCCGACAAATGATCGTTGCGTCTGGATCACCCGCAACTTGGTGTGTTTCACCAAGATGACGAAGGAATGTCGGCCTGTCAGATGCAACGTGGCCACATTGGACACCTGAATGTAGATCCCAGGAGCACAGATACGATTCGTGTTCTGAGTGTATTGTCGGGTCCGTATGAGAATTAATAAATGGGGCTTCCGGCGCCGGGAGCTGGGAACTCGGGCTAGCGCCAGGGGCGGAGAAAGCGGGCATCGGGTTTGTTGGGTTATTGTTCGTATGATATTCTTCCAACTGATCTATGTGTTCCAGCAGATCCTGGAGTCCTGTATCCTAGTCAAGAAGAAGGTTCAATGGTAATTCGCTGGCTAGGGTAATAACACTGACGAGGGTACTCTCGGCCTGCACCGTATTGGCAAAGGACTCATCCAGTGTTGATGACCAACTGTAAATGACCTCAATGTGAAGCACTGTAAGCTGGTATCGCAAACAACTGACGAATTCATATCAAAATCCATAACATCGCTGAATCGGACCCATTAAAAGTGACCACGCTAAAGAAGTAAAGCGTCCTTACCCTCCATGTGGCAGGTTGCTGTCTGTCAATTCTTGAAGGAATCGCATGTATGGGCCGCTGAGGGTTTCAGGGACGACAAGGTCGGTGTCCATTGATCACCTCGAGAGACGCTGGATGACAATGGGCTACTTATTCTTATTGCCGCTTCACCTTGGGTATAAATATACACCCATCCTGCCAGGTTGCGTACCTTGGCAAGATGGCACTTTTCCGTGGAAGGTTCTGCACGGAAGGAATAAATGGCACGCTCGAATACCCACTATTGGCGGTTTTTGCGCGGAGAAGTAAGTTTCTCTGTGGAACCTGGCACTGCCCGTTTCTTCCGCCTAGGAAGCGAGTGGTCAGTGGCCGCGGGTCTTTTGTGGACAAGCGGTCGGTACCAATTGGGCTGTCCAGTATCCAGTCTGTCATGGCGGGATGGGACACCGGGGCCTTTGGGTGATGTTCCCTCCTACACTTGGTTGCAAGTTCTCCAGAACTAATTTTCTAGAATAGAGAGATCCACTAATGACGTCGCGTCTTTTTTTCGTGCGCCCCGCGCGACGCGGCCATTACCACGCCGCAGCCATTGGGTACTCGCGGCGCCCCGCCGTCGGGCTACGCCACTGGCTACGCTTCACCAAGTGGACAAGCATGGCAGATATGCCTCACCCCGTCCAGTGAGCTACCATGCCTACTACCCTCTGTAAGCCCTGCATGACGTCAGATGCGCAGTATCCCCGATGCCCCGATAACAATCGTAAAAGCTCTTTTACAGTTTCTTTTCGGAAGAATTGCACCCCCAATTCATATTGGGCCAAGGTATTTCGACAATCATCGATCACTTGCAGTGCTGAAATTCTAGCAAGACACGACTGACGGTCCCATAACATTGGTAAACCCTGGTCTATTTACAAGGGATGGAATTAATGTCAGAGCCACGGTTTACACATCAGCCGCATGTACCTCGACGATCCTTGATGTGATCTCCGGTGAGCAGGGCTATACGGATCTGCGGTGGCTTGTAACGTCCTCAGTCAATTCATACACCCATCCTTTCCGCTCAAGGCGGAACCGGGCCACGTCTCCACGGTCACCCGGCCAACGCTCTGCCATGATGACTCACCATATCATTGAACACGAGGCTAAAGGTGGCAGTTGCCTTGGCTGGATCTTATCACAACGCCTTTTTTTTTCGAAGCCCTACCACACAAACAATTGAATAGATTCCAGCGGAATCCTGACGCACCGTCACATTTTAAAGTTAAGTTGGATGTGCCTGAGGGGATAATGACCGAACCTTGCCAGGAATAGCGCTTTCATCCTCCACCGAATTTCAAGTACCCCAGTATCCAGCGCTGTAGGTCTCTCTAAATCCGATGGTTGCTCTTCTGGTTTTGCGCACAAACTTTCAGTTTCCGACAGCTAACCTGTCCTCTAGAGCCTCCCACGGCTGTAATCCATTATGGGATTCGTGGGCAGCTACAAACCAAGTCACTTGGTGCGAACCTGGATTGTGCTGACACCCCTGGCGGGCCCACCAAGGTACATGGCAGGTTGATCACGCGGGCCAACGCGCCGCCTCGCTTGATGTGGGTCCCACGGAAGCAAAAAAAAGTTGGGGTTTTGGCTAGTTTTGGCTGTAGCAATAAATGTAATCCCCCCCCCCAACCTTAAATGCAATAGGAAATTGCGGCAGCACCGTGAGTACCAAGAGTGCTAGTGACCATCAGCATTGCGCAGGAAATGGCGTTTCTGTTCGAAAAGTCTTATGATATACAGCAAGAATAGAATATGTACACAGCCCATGCGTTGGATGTGGATGCCAGCACAATAAAGCCTATCTAGATGAGCAAGCAGAACAGCAGGCAGTTAATTCTTGCCGTGCTCCTTCCGGTGTGCACTCATAGAGTCGTTTCGAGAGTAGACCTTGCCACACTCGGGGCAGGAAACTGAGCAACCGACATGGGTCCCGATATGGCGTCTATACCCATCCCTGCGGTACGTCTTACCGCAATACCCTCTGTTTGTCAACCACTGACAAACCAGCTTGTCCGCCGCGGATCCCCGCACGCCGTGCACACGGCCCAGGTGGTCCATCAAGTCGTCAAAGCTGTTGAAGTCTTGGTTGCAAAGTATAACGCCCGTAAGCCACATGCACTGTTTGCTTGTTGTCGCAGCCATTCTGCACAACTCCGTCAACAATCTGGCAAAAATGAGGAGAACGAAGGCCGCACCCAGCAGCGGTGGAAGGCTCTCCGCCCGTCACTTGGTTCGCGTTGTGCAAGAATGCCTGTTGCTGCTACAAGTTTATGAGCGCGAGCCCAGAATAAAAATAAAATACTAGCTTACTGCTGGGCCCCAGTCGTAGTTGTATTCTCCGTAGCTTCCTGGATATACTGCTGGGAGAACGTGATGCATCGATCTACACGAGAACAGTAAGAGTTAGATTTTGGAGGCATGAGCAGTGTGCTTGCTCACTGAGGGCCAAGCGACGCGGCGGGAGAGGGGGAGGGATTTGAATGCTGAAGGGAATGAAAGATGTAATTCGGATCCATGGGGGGGAACGAAGGGGGGAACGGGGGGGTTTGTCTTTGTACTACATGAGCCTTCCAACTGTACCAGTTGGCGGGGACGTATGGAACTCCGCAGGTTCTGTTGGAACCCTGCCAACGACATGCGATCCCGCCAGGGCGATGCAACCATAGAGCAGCCAGACTTGGCAGGCGTATCCGAAAACGGAGGTATCTTGGTTCCGAGTCAGTTCAAGCAGGGATGCCTCGTGGTGTTTGATGCGAACCCAATCCCCAGCTGGGGTTCGCCATGTTCGAAGAGGTCAATCAGATCAGTAAGTCGATCGGCGCGTACTGATCCGGTGTGACCGAACCGAACCGTGGTGAACTGGCGCAAACTGGTGGGAGATGGGCAAATGCTGTGTGCCGTCGAATAAACATTGGAATGGAAGCTTTGTCGACAGTAAAACACCGCGCGAATGATGACTCGCAGGGAGTGATGAAAGTAAGTGGAAGAAAAAACGTCAAGTTTTCGTACTCGTGCCTCACCTTCATATAGAATCACTCTAAGCGCCAATCAGTCTCGGCTGTTCCTTTCTCTCCTAAGGCGCCTGATAAGAGCTCGGGTCAGCTGCTCGTCCCCCATCGACCGAGATAATGGACTTCTTTCGCTTACCTGCATCCCAGCTTGTAAACGCTTCTAACCTGACATCCCACTCGCCTGGATAGAATGAGACACGGTACGTGCAACATGCACCTTCCGATTTGCTGAATGAAACCCCACGGTGCTTACGCGCGAATGCTTATTGACCTCAAAGATCGGCATGTGGGTCTCCAGTGTGTGAGGTACCACTCCCTCGGTCGCACTACTCTGGTTGACGATATATTTTATAGAAGACACACACCAGGGGAGTAATCCCTGCATGGCTCACCAGCGAACTTGGGGTTAGCCTCGGTTGCAACGATGTGGTGAATGCCGAAAATACCAATACCTCCGAGCGGTGAAGCGTGTTTGCACTGCAACAAAGCGCACGTACCTTCCAATATGCGCTTCCATTCACCAGTCCGGCCACCAACCCATAAAATAGTGCAGTGACCCGAACGGCCCGATGGTTCTGAAGGTTGAACAAACGGAGGACGGTGTGGCTGGGGGCCAAACATCGGTCGTGTTCGCGAGTAAAGGGCCTTCGAGAATCGCGGTGCCGGCGAGTATAGTTCTCCTCATACCGGATGCTTATCGTAATTCTAAACCACAGAAAGCATGGCAAGGAATTTCGCGTTCGTTCAGGTTACTGCGGATAGGTTGATGCGTCGCTGAACCGCTTGACACTCTTGCTACCATCAGAAACCGACAGCTTGAGGTTCTTGGAGCATGCAACCACTGCAAAGTTCTGACGAGAGCTGAGCGCTGAGGGCCGCGAAATCCGAGCCCCTGGGAGGTGCTGGACATGTCGATGATGACGTCTGTGGCAACTTGTCGGAGTCCATTCAGATTTGTGGCGGCTCTCCACAAAACACAATCAACAAGGCAACTGTCATTCCCCACAGGTAACCCTGTTGCCGGTTTAGTTAAGATGAATCCGCGAATCCTCCGCGAATCTATCGAGTGCGTCGTCACTCAGGAATCCTGCTCACGGTTAGGCGAGTCGGCGACAGCGGTGATGTTGTCTAGGGCTCTGGTACCGCTGAACAAAGGTGCTTGTACGTGTACTGGAAACCATGAACTGCCATTACTAATAGATCTAGAAATGCGAAGCCAGCCAAACTTGAGCTAGCTACTGAAGTCTAAACGTAGCTTCCACTTCAATTGTGAGTTGCTCCAACACGTGTGTGATTTAGCCTACTGCGGATCCTGTGCTGACTATCGAATGCGGATCACAGGTTGCCCCTACTGGAAAATGCTCATTACCGCTCGGCCGACTCGATCACCTCAACTTTCACGAACAGCGCCTCGGAGAACGAGAAACGCAGTCCGTGCCAGTGATACACAACACGGGGCTCACCTAACATCCGCATCAAAGTAATGACGGACCGTGCTGTTTAGATGGGTCCCTATTAAACCTTGCATGATTGCGACAGCGGAAAGACATGAGATATCCACGTATACTAGGCACTTCGGGACGTTGATACGAACACTACCGGGAAGTCGGGCAACATAAAGCATGAGGTACAAGCGGGCACGTAGGTGGAGAAAGTGCATTGGGCCCGGTCGTCCTCGCGCGTCCACACCAGCTCGACAAGTATCGTACAAACGGTAGGGAATGAGGTAATAAATAAAATAGTAGTAACGAAAGGCATGGATAACTAGAAGAGATGAACGTTTCAGTCTAATATGCGCGGCGGGAGGTGATGGACGCACTACTTATCAGAATGTTCATCGGGAGCCGTCTCGTCCCAAAATCGACTCAAAAGACATCAGCGACATTCGTCGTTCCGTGCAAACGCGGATTGTGGGATTTGCGTTTCGAACGTAAATGGACTTCACGAGCATGCCGCGTAATGCTTTGTCGCTTGATGTGCGTTCCACATCCTTGCCAACGACATTGTACAATACGATCTTTAGGCATGGTCCGGATCCCATGTTGGGCGAGATGTTTCGGCACGGTCCTTTCAGTGATGATTTGACCGCACCTCGACAAATCCTCCAATATCCACCCGCATCCTATCGATGATCCTCGAGACATTCCTCCGACAGGTATCGGGGGTCCAGTAAAGCATCCCGCAGGAACATCGTTGATGACAGAGAACTGACCCGAGGTCTGTCATGAGAGTTTTAGAGAGGCGGGCGCGCGGAGCTAATAATGATGCTCACATGACCCATGCATTGTGCCATCCGCGCGAGAGGATGGCATCCGGGAACTCCTTGAGGCGCGTTGTCGACCACTGGGTATCCCACAAAGGTGTAGTCAGCGGACGCGACATCGCGAGGGATCGTGTAAGACTGGGTCGGTCCATGGGAAGGTTGCGTTAAAAAAATATCCGCAGGGCCCACGGTCGTCTGCGATAATGGATTCTGCAATAGTGGTTAGTAACCAAACTGACGCAAGAGCGAAAGCGTTTACTCACACCCTCCTGTGGCACATGACCTAAACCAGAGATCGCAAGGCGCGGGCCATAATAAGCATCTTCAGAATACATGTCGAACCAACAACGCAGAAGTGCCTGGGAAACCAGGGGAACGGGGAGGATTATTTGGCACGCAGGGGTTTTCTCGATGAAGAGATGGATGAGTCGGGTATGCAGTGGACATTCAAAGTAAGAAGAGTGCAAGGAGTGCGCAGACAAAGGGCAAACGAAAAACGAAAAGAAAAGGGGGAGGATATACCAGGTAAATGGAATGAAAGGGTTATATATCCATCATAAGCCACCAGCCAACAACGGCACATCGGACCGCCAGTGTGCACTGCTTAACCGCAAGAAGACGGCCAACGGCACACTGAAAGGGAAGGTGGACACACGACTCTTGCGGAGCATTGCTAGTGCCGCTCAAAAGTGGTGGCGCACCAAAACCCCTGAAGCTGAAGCCCGAAGGAGAAAAGCAATTGAATACAACGATGTAGAAGGATAGCCGAGTCGCAGGTAATCCGATCGGCCGACGGTGAAAGCCGCGCTGATTGCTACAGCATGGTAAGTTAATACAATTCAAATTCAGCTTTGGAGAGCTTCCCCGCATCATTGACAAGCCACCTTCAAGTTGCCGCCACAAACCACGACAAATAGCAATCGGCAAAGGTACTTGGATGGCTTGCACCCTTATCTGATTTCACCTGTACAGTGGAAGCCAAGTAAGTGTTGAGTTGCAGTAGCGCTCAGGCTTCAACGTTCAACGTTGCAACCGTGTATACCCCGGTTACCGAATGCACCGCCCGCATTAGGAAAAGTAAACAATTTCAAGTTATGGTGACCAACCTCATCCCAACTCTACATTCTTCATGAAACTGATCTGAGTCAACAGGAATTTGGGTCAGCGGAAAGCCAGAGATATATGGGTGGGTCCAACACTCGACCTGCATCTTTGAGCTGATGGCCGACTCTTTCTCGAGCAGCGACCGCCTACGTCTGGCTCATAGTATTGTACCTTCCCTAATGCACCTCTCAGCCTGGTTCGGGTCTGTCAATGGTTAGTAACTGCACGATATCCTTAAATTTATACAACTATTTCACGTACCTTTGCAGCCTGATTTTGATCCGTTTCGCTGTGCTGCTGATCTGGCCCAAATCCCGAACAACCTCCATGGAAGGATCTGCACTTCGCTCGGAGCGACGATCAACCGTCGATCAGAGATTTGCGACCCATGCTTCATTGCCAATGATTCCCCGAATGCCGAATACATCCATTTGGGTACTCGATGGGCCCAGGGAAGCTCTCTCGTGAGTAAATCTGTTGCTTCTGAATCATCCTTGCTGACAGCGCTGGCACCTGGTTGGTGCCATTCTTCGATAGGATTGGATGCACGAGTCCCCGACACCAGGACAGCGCAAAAGTGGCGATCAGAGTCAGTTTGATATGCCGCATCTACCTTCACGGATCGTCATGGTCAAGTTGTTCTGGAAAAAGTCGCCACAACGAACTCGCGCGAGGGTCGGCCATTCGAAGCGGAGCGTTTCAACTCATGTCGGGATATGAAATCGCACCAAGGAGCTATGTCGCCTTATCCCCGGGAGAAACTCTAAGCAAGAGGAGTGTTGACCTGACTGATATTGACTGGCACTAGAACCAACTACTTAGCTTGGTCGGCCTGACAGACCAACGTGTTAATGGCGAGCGACAGAAACCAGGGGGTCCACACACACATCGAACAAGCTAGTTGACACGAAACTTAGGACGACACTTGTCGATGTTTCCAACTGATTCCTGATGCCTCCTCCGAGCACCACCACTCGAAGGTCTTGCAAGAGTCGAGGGCACACCCAGCATTCGATTGATTGACTCTGCTTAGCCATCCAATGGGCAGTCAAGTGTCGAAATGCCGAGTCAAAAGACAAACGGACATTAACAGGGCGTCGGACTCGACACTACCTTGATCCTCCTCGTGGTGAACACGCGCCCACCACACGGTGCGTACGTTCCGCCTGATATCAACGTTTTACTTCGGAACCGCGGTTTCATCTACCAACGTCACCCGAAGGAGATTAACAGATATTAATGGGATGTCATAGCCCCGCTCGAGTCGGGAAATGAGTCGGGCCCGGTGCAGTGCCAAGCATGTCCGCACCTCCCCGTGCATCCTGGAGTCGGTTCGGGAGGCACCGCAGTTGTGGAAGCATAAACAATCGGACTGGTGAGCACTTGAAGCACTTGTTGGCGAGGCAATACTCAAACAATGCACATGATAGTACCAACTACAGGAAACCGACATTGATAATCACGTATAGATAGAGCAAACATGAGTGCCAAAGACAAGCTTTAATTTACAAATTGCAGACAGTCCTGGGTAAACGGGAACCACGTTGTTGAGTTGCCCCACCTCTACAGTTGCTTTCGACTTGTGTCTGCGAGTATCACTTCGCTCTCGATGGTTATGCGACCAGAAGCTTTTAGGCGTTCAATTAACACGTCACCGAATGCTGTCATGGGTGTGAGGACACCACCGCGTTTGGCGAATGCAGGAAGACGGTCCGCATCTAATACCGGAGATAAGGCACATTCCGCGATCATGACTGTCAAGAAACATTGGTCAACTTCATAGGTTCTAATATACAAGGAACACTTACTCGATGATAGCAAGTAGCCTGGCTCTCCTTTACCACAGAATGTTGTCCGCACATTGGTCGTCCGCCCCTCAGCATTCGGCAATGACGTCGTCATATTTGTGATATTGAGGGCACCCACTTCAAGTTGTCTAAAGTCAGCCACGATCAGACTACATCATTATTTCCAACGATGAGGGCACCTACTCATCAGTGGGACCATCTCCTGACTGTGGCATGAGCCTACGAGCTATCCACCGAACCTGAAATATATCGACATCAGTGGATAGTTCGAGAAAGAAAAATCGACAACACCTACAGGCGGAAATAACCTCATACTCCCTGCTACGGTTACCAAGAACAACACGACGAGAAGCGAATGAAATCGACTTGGAAGTGCCAGGAATTCTTCATACTTGAACTGCGAACCATAGGACAACTCCGTCGCATCCTCGTGTTCACCACCAGACTGTCGGGAGGTACGTAACACGAGTCTGGGGTTCCGCGTGGCAAGCTCGAATAAGCCCCAGGAACGCTGCACAACTTGCAAGTTCACAAGTGCCATCAAATACAAAGCTCCTTGGGCTGGTGGCTTTGAAATTGGAAGTGAGTAGAACGCCCTTGGCTGTGGACTCTTTATGCCTTGGACTTGCAACGGGTCAGTACGTGCCTACTCGTCGAGTGAAGCAACATACTTGGGCTCAGCGCAAAGTCTCTTCCCGCTGCGTCAGACTTGTGCTTCGGAACTTCCTCAAGGTGGGCGAGAATAGATGAAAACGTTCCGCCCGATATCCCCCAACCATGTAGCTCCCATGCTGATGTCGACAAATCCACAGTAGTTGAGGGCCCTGCAAACGCCTTGAGCGTTCTGCTACCCAAGTACGCGAGGATGTCGGAAGGAATAGAGTCAAGTCCGGCGCAGGGAACAATCACCGAACCCGAGAGGCTGGCGGCATAATCGAACCTGCACAGGTTGACATGTTAGGTACTGTGGTGGACGGAGACGGCACGGCACTTGCTCGACGATGATATCCCTGACCCAAGCTGCCTCACTTGTGAGGTCGACGTAGTGCCTGCCATGGCGCACACACGCCCTGACGACTGGTGTGCCCCAACGCCAATATGGCCCGACGGCGTTGATGATGACTCGGGCACGTTGCACGACTCTGTCGACGTCATCGCCGTTTGTGACATCCACAACAAATATGGGAACGTCCGCGAGGTTCGCGTACTCGCGTACGAGAGCCTTGAGCTTTGAATCTGAGCGCGCAGCCAAACCAAACGAGAACGCCGTCCGCTGCGGGTGAGTAGCCAGGTAGCGTGCAATCAGACGACCAGTATAACCTTCATGCAGACATGTGTGAGCGCGAGAACAGGACGAACGAGGGAATCACATTACCCGTCGCACCGAAGAGCAAGATATCGAGCATGATGGACGTTGAACGTTGGAAAATTCAAGCCTCACGGCCACAAGTTCGGCACCATTTCGCTCGCCACACAGCTACCGGCAGGCACGACAGTCGGACGAACGTCGCAACGTTGTCAACCTGCAGCGCCTCGCGATGCGCGCATGTCAGTTCGATCGTGTCATATTACAACCCAATCTTGTACCCTTGCAAGTCTGTTCAGACATTTTATGCATTTTTAAGTGTTCCGATTGGGTGCAAGATGGTTTGGTGTCCAAACACACGAAATTCTCATTGTACGGAATATATAGCGAAGCGAAGTTACACACTACGGGGGTGAAATGGTCTGTGGGGAGTCAGGGACAGGATATCGTGCAAGAATCTATCCGTCAAACATGCTACCGTCCATCCTGACGCCCATGTTCTGTCCCACGTCCATCCCCAAACGCTTCATTCGTCCAATCTACGGGTTGGTTTGGTTATGGACGAATATGCGTCAATCTTAGAAGGGAATTCATACCTCAACTCTCTCGTTCTGTACCTTGCGCAACTCCAGCAATTGTTCCCGAGACATATAGCTCTCTTGATCAACAGTAGCCTTCTTGTGTCTTGTGGCGTGTGCTTTCATATCCGCGGAAGGGTCGTACGTGTCCTTTGAAGGGGGGACAAACTCTCCTGACCTCAACGAGGCCATCCGACGTTCATACTCTTCCATGTGATAGTACTTTTCGTGGGGTAAAGTGGCTAGTAAAATGCGTCAAAGCCTATCAAAACACAGCGGATAATAGAGTCATACCAGTATTGTAATCTTCTACGAACACGGCAAACTCTTTTCGCTCCTGATCTTTGGATAAAGCCTCTGGGTTGAGTTTGCGTTCTTCGAGGAGCCAGGTTCTGAATTCCTGCGTTTTGTTATAGAAACTAGTGGAGCTGCGTCAACACATGGACTCCGTCGAGAATCCTTCCTCACTCGGAGTCACTGATGATTCCATATTTTCCCCAGTGGGCGCTGGAACTCCCAGTCGCTTGTTTTTTCTTCTGCAGAACTAGTCAGTGCCAATTAGGGCGTATGGGCCGAATATGTGACCTTTTTCTCCTTCTTTTCTTTCCGCCTGTGCTCCTTTTCTTCACGTGTGCGGTGTTTCTTCTTCTTGTGTCGTTTACGATCGGACTCTGAGTCTGAACCTGAAGTGCTGGTTGCGGCTGATCGGGATCTCTTGCGCCTCTCCTTCTTACTTCTGTGGTTATGCTTTCCTCTTGGCGGAGAGCGGGGTCTGGGTTCGCGTGAATGAGATCTAGGTCTCCGGGAGACAGGTCCACGGGAAGTCGATCGAGACCGAGACCGCCTTCTAGGGGAGGGCGTGCGGGAGTGGGCACGATATCTCCGAGTTCGTTGCGATTGGTCTTTGTCGTCCGGCTCGGCTCGGTTGGAGTCCACAAGCCTATCTGACCGTCGGTCGTGTGGTTCGTACCTGTCTCTGCTGTCCATCCGCGGGTGGCGGTCCCGACTATGACTTCTGCCACGGTGGTGGATAGAAGACATTAGTGTTTATTGAAGACCTGAAGAAGTATGTTAGCGAAGAATATCAGTGTCAAATAAACGCACTCGTGATAATGGCAATATCGAACCAATGAGTTACGCTCCCACGGGTGCGGTTGTTTGGTTCAGAAGCTATTGGTAAACAAACACCTCTCACTGAGTTCAGGTCTGACCCACATGACAAGACCGCAATCAAACAGCCGATTAGCCGATGCGTCAATGACTCGTGTATCAACCGTATTTCATGTGCAATATCCGCACCGTACTAGCAGACGCGTTGCACTGCTAGTGGTATGTATTTCCACGAGTTTCTCTGATATGATTATCACGGTGCCTCTCGCAGCCGGCCACAAGTTTTCCTCGAAGCTGGAGCAGCCAGCGCCGAGCCAGCGCCACCGGTGCCAGAAAGCATCAGGTGGCATAGGAATCTCTCTGCCATAGCTGAATACTTTGGTGACTTGCCAAGACACCTCGCGCGCATTCATAACGATCCGAGGTGAATGAGGTTAGTGATCGTCTGCTTCTTCCAGTACGGCTATCACCATAACATCAAGGTGCTCACGATGAAGCTCGAAGCAAATGCTATCTCGTGTCCGGTTTTTACCGATTATCTCCGATTTGGTCACGATTTTCTCTTCGGTGTCATGGCCTTGCTTCATCCTCCTTCGCTAGGCATTAACGAAATCCACACCCACTCAGGCTCATGGCGTGTATACCACCTGGTGTACGTGCTTCAAAATTCGACATTTACCCCCGAAATGCGCTGCCATTCATTTCAAGTTGCCCCGTCACACGCATATTGATAAGTCTCCGCGCATGTGGGTAATATGTAATATGACCCCGTGGTGAGAGTGCGAGCCATCATTGCGGCAGATGTCATGCGCCTAGGGTCCATGATCGATGAAGCTGCCGCTCCCTCCGCCAGAGCGATGAAGCAGCATACCACACCACCACTCCTTGTCGTCATCGCCATTCACCGAGCGGTGCATTTGCAAATGAACACTATGTAACTCCCCACACCAGAGAGTGCGGACGCCGATGTTTTAAAATCTCAGTTGATGTTTCACAATTCCCATCACAGAAGCACCCCAATAAACCTTCTTTCGACATGAGTCCCTACTATTTCAATTTCCCCCCTGGCTCTCAAGCTTCAGGGGATGGATACGCCCAGCCCGCCCAGAGGTCAGCCTGCCATCTTTAACGAGGCCGCCACTTGCTCATAGACTGCATGTTTCAGCATCGGTCAGGACTTTCGCGTCCCCTCCTCTCTTCAAGCGTCCGCGTCGGAGTATCTCCTGTCCCAGCAATCGTATCCGTTGCTTGGTCAAGATTACTCTGAAACATTCCAAGCGCCGCAGACGCCAAGGACAAATCCCGCGCGATCATTCCGCCCATCTGTAGGAAGCGGATCTATCAGGACACCTTCATCACTATCTAGTCACCCCTATCACCAAGCTAGACTGTGTCATATTGCCAATCGCGCATCGGCTCAGCACCAGGGATGGAGTCGACTTCCTTTCCCAGCTGTTCCAGCTCCAACTCCAGCGCCGGACACAGCGACACCGTATAACGCAATGGTTGGTAACTACGCATCAACTCACTGCCACAACTCGAGCCAATTACCTCCCCCAGCAAAGAAATTTGCTCCGGCTCCCACCTTCGGTTCAGCATCGCAATCTAATATTGTGGCGCCCAACACGAATCAAAACATGCCATCGTTGATAGGCAGTCTTACGGTTTCCGGACAGACGCTTCTATCATCCTACCAAATGCCCGCATCGCCGCCGCATACTCCAGCCGATCAAGCAGACATCGAATATGCTCTACACCACTATGGCGTTAAACGCTGCTTTTATCAGTGTCGTTTTGATCTCCTCGGCAGTCCCTGCAATAAATGGATCGTCGGGGACAGAACTCGAGTACTCCGACACCTTCGAAACCACCACCAGCTTCAAACGGGTCCCGCTTCACCCGCCCGTTGTCGTTGGGACGAATGCACGCACTCGCGGCCGATGAAACAGGAAAATCTCTCCCGCCATATTGTCACGCATCTGGGTGTGAAATGGAAATGTCCTCATTGTGAACGTTTATTTTCGCGTGACGATGCTGTGCATCGACACATTGAACGCATGGTTCCAGGCGTGGACGTTACTGACGCCGAAGTGATTCCGGGGCCTGGAGCATGTGCTATAACTGAGCCCCAGTCCAAGAGAGCTCGCATTGCTTAGACACTGCTTGGTGTGGAGTATGTTCCTTGGCGGTGCTATGGGAGTATGGGTTTTTCAACTTTTCTATACGTGGCAGCAGGCTACTATTATACCCGTTTATTGTTTCATTTTAGAATTTCCTGTGCTTGTACATTCGATCACTGTTTGTTGTCAGAGACTCTTGTCAGGGCTGGGTGAGATTTATCGGATTTCGGAAGACGAGTCCAGCGTTGTTTGGATCGAGGGCTGCCAAACAACATCCCGTAAAGGGAATGACTTCCCATATGCGATCCTCGGTAGAGCACAACATCCGAGCCCACCCTAGTTAATCGTCCTGGGCGTCACTAGCTGGAGGGAACGATGTCCACATCCCGACGGAGTCTCCAAACCTCGACCAAACGCCCTTCATTGACCCAGATGCACACAAATAGCATCGAGTTGTCAACGATTCCGGAGCCTTCACGAGTCTCAAGGTCAGCGCACTCTATGCTCCACTCCATGTCTTCCGCGGGTCACCCAGCACCGGATCATCCCCGACCGCCTTCTCCCCCGGCTTCGAGTTATTTCCCTACTTTCGCAGACACCCAGGTTGGGGAACCGCAACCTACGCCAGGAGCGACCAGTCATTTCGCATACAGCACTACTCTCAGGAGACACCATGCTGAGCCGCTGGGCCACATCCCACAAAAGTTGTCAGAAGCGGAGGGTCTCTTCCAGAAAGCCCTCGGGGCGGTGACAGGGCGTCGTTCCAGAGACGATGCCCTCGAAAGCGGCTACTCGCTGGTCAATGGTCGGTCGACACCGCTTCGGACGAACCGCGAAGAGAAACGCGACACCCCCTCCGCACGATTTGCTCACTGGAGTGTCGAGGTATGCCATAACTTTCATTCTTCATCAAGGGGGAGTTCCACACCGAGCTGCGTGGCTTGTGTGTTGCTCTCCGCACGTCGAACTTCCACGTACATATCAGGGGGGTTAACTTCCTAGAAATGCCATTGACCCCACCTTTCTTTGATCCGGTTATTATCTAATCTAATCTCCCGGATTTCCTTATTCGGAAGTGTTCTTCTAACCGACTTTTTGGCCGCAGGAAACTGTTGCACATTTCAAGTCGTCTATATTGGCTGGTCTATCGGCAGCCGTCATTCCATCACTGCAGAATGTACACGGATACAACGAGTTCTCCGTCTCGACCCCTGAGCCGGTCCTCCTCAAGTTTGCGAAAACGATTTACGAAAGCCCACTTATACTCCTCCTTTGCGGAAGCGCAGTAATCAGTGCGGTTATGGGAAACACTGATGACGCCATCAGCATAACGATTGCCGTCGCAATTGTACTAACAGGTAACCCAGGTCGATACTTTATCTCAGGCATACTCTGACACAGCTCCATTAGTCGGTTTCATACAGGAACAACGATCAGAAAAGAGCCTCGAGGCATTAAACAAGCTTGTTCCGCATCACTGTCACGTCATTCGGTACGAGCCATGCCCGTGTTCCTTTAATTGGCTCTCACACCGTGCCAACAGTGATCAGCGGAAAATACACATCCTCGCAAACGAGCTAGTTCCCGGAGATATCGTGTCGTTGTCGACAGGTGACCGTGTTCCTGCAGACATTCGTATCATATCTTCCGTCGACCTCGAGATCGATGAGAGTAGTTTAACAGGCGAAACCATCGCGCGTTCAAAGGACCACAAAACATGCGGCTTCGGGAAGAGTGGGGGCGGTTCTAATTCCAAAGATTCGGTGTTAGGCGAAGTAGCTCCACTCGCCGAACGATCTTGCATCGCATATATGGGTACCCTGGTGAGGAATGGTAAGCGAACGCGCGCGCCATGGTTCGCCTTGACTAAGTAGGTCCCGGATACCAGGGCATGGGACTGGGATTGTGATTGCCATCGGTGCGCAGACGGAGTTTGGTGTTATTTTCTCTATGATGCAGGATGTGCGTATCTTGTATGTTGCCGTCCGTCCGAGTTGATCTTATATATGACCCATCTCAGGTTGACGAGAAGCGGACACCCCTTCAACTAAGCATGGATGAGCTTGCACAGAAACTTTCGTTCTTGTCTTTCGGTGTAATTGGTGTGATCTGTTTGATTGGAATGTGGCAACAGCGTCCATGGCTAGATATGTTTACTATCGGAGGTATGTACCAACGACTTTGAGATGATTCCTACTCGATCTTTCCGATTTAGTCTCTCTTGCGGTCGCTGCTATACCCGAGGGGCTGCCCATCGTAACCACCGTTACCCTCGCTCTCGGAGTCATGCGGATGTCAAAACGTAAGGCCATTGTGAAAAAGCTACACTCGGTGGAAGCTTTGGGTTCGGTTTCCGTTATATGTTCTGACAAGACAGGAAAGCTTCTCGTGACCTTGCGATAATGCTACACTGTGACTGACCTTGACGCACAGGCACATTGACAAAGAACGAGCAGACGGTTACTGAGATTTATGTCGTTGACGAAAATCTGCATGTTGATGGTCTTCAGTCGGCCGTTTCACCCTCACCGGCGGTTCGCAAGACCCTCGAGATCGGCTCCTTGTGTAACAATGCTGTCTTGTCGCAAACCGCAGACGGTGTTTACATCGGCCAGTCCACTGACGTAGCCTTGCTCAACATCCTCCCGGCATTCGGATTGACTGATCAGCGTAATGTACGTCAAGTCGGCCCAACTCGTGCACCAACTAAAGTATTTGCAGGCCTTCACCCGACTCTCTGAACAATCTTTCAACTCGGATCGAAAGTACATGGCTATCAGTGGTATACACACTTACTCCAGCGCTCTCTACAACGGGACACCACGCGAGATCTACTATATCAAAGGCGCTATTGAAGCCGTACTAGACCGTTGCAAATTTTACTACGTGTCTGATGGCTCTACTCCGGCCCTCAATTCCAACACTCGTAACGTCATTCTCTCAAACGCTCAAGTGGCAGCAGCAAAGGGCCTTCGAATCCTGGCTATGGCATACGGCTATGGCTCCGTGGACTCCCCCAAGCCAGATACCTCCCAGGGGTCCCGGAACGCATCACAAACGAGATCACCTTCGCCGGACGCTGAAAGGAACAGCCTAATCTTCGTAGGTTTCCAAGCAATGTTTGATCCCCCTAGGAAGGGTGTCGCGGATGCGATCGGGCTACTCCAATCGGGTGGTGTACAGGTGGTGATGATTACCGGAGATGCGGAACCAACCGCACTTGCGATCGCACAAAAGCTTGGTCTCCGTGTTGGACAGCGCACGCACGCAGGTTCTAACCAATACTGCATGACTGGCAAGGAGATCGATCAGATGAGCAAGGCACAACTTGTTGAACGTGTGGGTGGTGTCAGTGTGTTTGCGCGTACGACACCGCGACACAAAATGGCGATTGTCGCGGCCTTCCAGGCTCGTGGAGCAGTTGTAGCCATGACAGGAGATGGAGGTTAGTTGTGATGCCCACTGCCTCCCTGCGTGTTATTTGATCGTTCAACTCTCCGCACCACAGTCAATGACGCACCAGCGCTCAAAATGGCCGACATTGGCGTGTCCATGGGCAAGAGTGGTACCGATGTAGCCAAGGAAGCTGCTGATATGATCCTTGTCGACGACAACTTCAGTACTATTCTTCCCGCTGTCGAAGAAGGTGGACAAGTTTTCTGCTGGTTTCCGATAATCCCGTGTTGACATTGAAAACACAGGAAAATCTATCTTTCACAACATTCAGAATTTCTTGTGCTTCCAGCTCAGTACTGCTGCAGCTGCGCTTTCGTTGATCACTCTGAGCACGCTCCTTGGATACAGCAACCCGCTCAATGCCATGCAGATCTTATTTATTAACATTCTTATGGACGGTTCGTCGTCGATAACACTACTCATTTCCAATTTCTGATGATCCTTCCTCAACAGGACCACCGAGTCAATCATTAGGAGTAGATCCAGTCGACCCAGCTGTCATGCGAAAACCACCTCGAAAGAAGCACGAGCCAATCATCACCCGGGGGTTTCTGTACCGCGTTCTATTTTCAGCGTCCACTATCGTCTTTGGTACTTTATTCGTCTATTATATTGCATTGGTCGGGGACGAACAGATGTCGCGGAGGGAACAGACCATGGTGCGTAGCCCTGTCATTTCTCCGTTTTGCTCGCAGCTGAAAAGAGGTTTTCTATTCAGACCTTCACCTGCTTTGTTTTCCTCGATCTTGTTTCCGCCGTCCAGAACCGTGGTCTCGGCTGCGGGCTATTCCAAAACAAGATGTTGGTCTCGACTGTATCAGTGTCGTGGCTGGTGCTGCTCACGCTGGTCTATGTGCCCTTCATGCAAGCGGTCTTCCAGACGGAAGCACTAGCCAGCGGGGACTTGATGACCCTCGTGCTATTGGCTGCAACCTCTTTCGTTCTACACGAAGGACGGAGACGTTATGAACGTTCGATAGACGCGGATTTGACATACAGTGTCACTATGGACCAGATAGCATGAGACTTGGTTTCATCCTCATGCCCTACACCTTCTCCATCCTAGGGACACCGAGCACCGTTCGCTCGCAGCGCTACTCTGAGACAAGTCAAATCGAGGCAGGTAGACGGTAATATATTCGGGAATGACATCGCAGTATATAGATACTATATCTTGCATAACGCGCATGTGATCAGCTATATCTCGCACAAATAGGGATCTGATGGGAGTGAACACGAGGTCTAGCTCCGTGGGACGATGCGGGGGACGAAAGCAGGTGGGATGGCGAGAGAACGCTGGATCACGGGGGGTGGCTTTGTACCTCTGGCGACGAGGGATTGGGCGTAGCATTCGACGCGCAGTTCCTGAGCACTGATCAGCCCACGGGAAAAAATCGACAGGAACAGTGGACGTACCTCGAAGCTCCAGGCGGCAAGTCCCTCGACGGCGGTGATACTCTCGTACGAGCAACAGCGTGACCCCAAAGGAGCGTCCTCGCCCTCATCGCTCCCTTCCTCCTCGAATTCAGCCCCAGAGTCCGTGTCCGTGTCCGTGTCCGCGTCCGCGTCATCCGGGAATTGGGCGAAACGCAGGTACGGTGGGCCGACCGCGGTATCACTATTACCATCACTCGCGTGCGCGAGGCTCTGAGTCTGCAGTGCGCCGTTCGAGACGAGCTTGCGCCGAGGGAGTGGGATGATCGCGCGTATGGGCACACCGGTCCACTGGCGCGCGAGGAAGTTGTTGGTCCTAGACGCGTCACGGTCGTACGCGTCGCTGCCCGCACTGGTGGGGGTGGTCGAGGTCGATGTCGAGGATGGTTCTGAGCGGTGTGGGTGGGTGGGGATGATGAGACCAAAGGGCGGGAGTGCCACGTTTGGATTTCGTTTGGCACAGTCCGCCGCGGCGTTGGGCGGGTCGGTGTCTGAGGTCGACGGTGGCGCGAGCAAGACGGGCGGTGTCATGACTGGCGTCGTTGAAAGAGCAGAAAAAACAGATCTAGTAGAGGTTCCTGTACGAGCGCCTTGTCCTTGAAGACCGGAGGTTTTTTTTTCGTTGTGTCCATCGTGATGCGGCGCCAGTTTTTAAGGGCCGTACCACGAGAACAAGATGACCCGAAATTGAGTTGTGTGGACCGCTCCACCGATCAGCTGACTCGGAGAATGGAAGAAAGTTTAATACGGCAAAGGTCCAAGCGTTTCAACGTTTAAATTGCCCCCATACAGTACACAATTGTCAAGTTACTGTTATACAACCCACGGCTTGCGTGGCTACTACATATCCAAGCGAGTCAATATGCATACGAGACCAGGAATGCCCAAGCATAGTCGACCTGATCGGCCTCACTCTGCGGAACATCAATGGTCAACACCCCATCCTGGTCAATGCTCCACTCCAGGTCCTGTCCAGCCGTCGTCCTCCCATTGGTCGGCCCAAGCAATGCGATGGTGTCTCCCTTCTGAACAGGAAGCACGACGCCGCCCGCGTCAACGACAACTGAGCCGTTGGTCGGTTTGTTGAAGGCGACGATACAAAACGTTTCGGGTGTCGTCAGAAATCGGTACGACCCCAACGGATCCTGCGACGCTTGATACCAATAATCCTGTGACGTTGTTTAAAACGCGAGTTTCATCGCGGGCGCGCACGATACGTACCGTGGCATAGACGCATTCACCGGCGTACTTGAGCCATCGGCCAGCTGCGAGGAGGTTGTCTGCCATTGACGCGATGATGTCGCCTTCTGCAGTGGGACCGACGTTCAGCAAGCTGAAGGGGGGGTCAGCGACCGAACGACCAGAGAGAGGTGCGGGAGCTGGCGTACTAGTTCCCGTTCTTGCTCACGACGTCGACCAGGGTTTGGATGATGGTAGTGCCATTCTTGTAATCAGTCACATCGGTGGCATTGTTGATACCAAAGCTGAACGGGTCCACGCCTTCAGTCCTTTCCCATCTTCTTGTGGAGAGTGATCCGGACAGGACATATTCGGGTGTATCAAAGTCGGGTACAGCACCACAACCTATGAAATCGACGATCAGGGCACAATGATTCGAAAGTGACTCGGGGGACGAACGGTCATTCATAGTGACCTGGTACCCATTCTCTATAGCATTGTTATAGAACTGTGCGGCGAATTCTAGCGTGTTGTTTGGACCACCGATGTCGCACCACTTCGGCAAGCGTTAGCTGAATATACCAATCTCATACTGACGTACCATGATCTCCGACCCGTAGTCAAGAGCGAGGGACAGCATGTGGGGATACTGCAGGTCTTGGATATAGTCGGAGATATTGAGAGAGCCAATAAAAGGTTCGAGTTCTGAGTGGTTGAAGACATTGTGTGCGAGTCCTCCGGGCCATAGTTCGAACCCGTATGATGCATAGTAGGGATTAAACCTGGAAGTACTCATTAGGCGCTTGTCACAGCTAGTGTTCGAAAAGGATGACCTACCACTCGGGGAGCGAATAGTAGGTCCCTCGGTGAAGGTTGGGTTTCTCAGCTTTCGCGGTCTCCATGAGCTCCTTGAGAAAATCGCGATAAGGGTTGAGGTAAACACTGCTTCGGTGTGTCGTGTTCTTTGTATCAAACAAGTTGTATCCATCGTGATGTTTCTGTGAAGTGCATCAGGATGGAAGATGACAACGCAAACGCTCCACGGACTGTGACAAAGACAAAGTATTTTGCTCCAGCTTCGTCGAACAAATCCAGCCAAGCGCTTGCGTTCCAGCTTCCTGCTGTGAAGTTTGCGATAAAGTCGTCGTAAACCACGCCCTGGGCAACAAGAATGTCGATCAGGATGTAATCCTAACCCCAATGCGAGGCCCCTCACTGGTCCGTAGTTTTCAAGGTGGTAGTTCCAGGTGGGATTGCTTGAATCCGGCGTGGTATGTAGGAGCCAGCTGAATATTTTCAGGTCGAGAAACAAGAATCTGAGGCGCTGACACTTACTCGTACCACTCGGCATAGTTCCATAGTGAACCCTAAACCCCGTGTAAGCAAAGTACGTGCCACAGGTCAACGAAGCAACCTACATAAGCTGGGACGCTAAAAACACCCCAGTGGACGCTAATGGGTGTGAGCGGTTTGTTCTACGCATCACGTCGTCTCTTACTCACAATATTCCATATTTTGCTTGGTTCCACTGAAACGACAGTCAATACGGTCACCCCGCACTGAAGAAAACAAACCCACCCAAGTTGGCGGCTCATGCGTGGACAGTACGCTCTCGTCAGCTGTCCACGTCTGTCGGAGAGGCGTGATGGGCCATCCCGACGACGTCCAGACAACATTTCCATCTGAGTCTTTGATCTGAACAGTCGCATCTCCAGCGCCGTTGTTGTTCAAGACGAGGACATCGAAACGCGCCTGATCTGCTGGCACGAGGCGGTATACCACTCCTGGCGTCAATGTCGTCACACCATCTCCGGTCACTTCTATCTCGTATTTGGATTGGACGGACGTATTCGGGGACGACGCAAGGCTTCCCGGCAAGAGGTTTGCCAAGGTGATTGCGACCGCTTGGGCACGTTGCCCATTGACATCCTCCCAACGCGTGCTAAATTGCACGCTGCGAATTGAGAGTTCTGGACCTGTCGGTGAAGTAGACGGGACAGCGGACGGCGTGATAGATATGGCAAATATATGGAGCCTATTGGAAGCGTTCGCAGTCTGCGGGAGCGTGATACTCTTCAACGGGACGCGCGAGGAAACGGATATAGAAAGTTGGAAAATTTGAGACGAATTCCAGTTCGTCGAGGCACCATAGTTGTCAAAGTGGTAGGGGCTGATTCGGAGATGCGGTCCATAGGGCTTCAGGGAAACGAGGCAGTGAAATGGGCTCACGTTCGGATATCACCCCAATTTATGGTCGGAAATCTACACCAATTCTTTCCCGTTACTGCAATAGGATGTTGAAGTGATGACAAGGAGGCGGTGGTGTTTGCAGCTCACACACAAGTTCTGAGACAGAGTTATCCGCATAGTTGAGGTTAAACGCGTGATCGAATTGATCTGTTGTGGAATTCGAATTCGTTAGCTGGGCCCACTGGCACGATATACTACTAACGGTCGGTCCCATCTCCGGCGTAAAGGAGATGCAATTCGTGGACATAGGTCGGGTTAGGAAGTTCTACAACCTGTCCCTGGGCAAGGATGTTGTCATCACCTGTGCCCCATGACGTCGGCAGGTCGTACTGGGGGGACCGATTCAGTCTCCCGCGAACCCCTGAATAGAATCAAAAGATTGACCGTGACACCGTTCAAGAGCCAAGGTCCTGTAGGGAGATTTTCCGCTGCATACGTTGAGCCTTTCTTGTCGAAATTACCAGTGGTACCATCGATGGATGCGGCTTGATTATCGAAGTAGCTTGATAGCGGGATCGAGGTCGAGGGGAATGGGACGAGAGGGGAAGAAGTGGTCCCAAGATACGCGAGCAAGGCACCACACAGCGAGGGGACGCCGAACACCTTCATGGCAGCCCACACGGACCGCTCTCCCTCCGCAGAACACGCCTTTTGTATCACCTGCGCACTCGGTAAGAACTATACCAGACCTTCAAGCGCAGTCGGCTGACCGTGGTCACCGCGTGCATCCTCATCCTGCTTGGGGTTAGTAACTTCTGGGAAGCGAAGGAAAGAATTCCAGTCGGGTGGTCCAATTACTAGTAGCCTGAGACAGCGGTTGTATTGATGGTCCAATCCACCCAAACCATTCAGCGTCTAATCAAGTTCAGCACAGCGACGTGAAGCCGCCACGATGATGAAATGAAGACTTGGTACCTCGAAGGAGATTTCGTCGGGAACGAAAGGACCTCGTCTTTCGTGGGATAAGCTTAAGCCTAAAAGGCAGGAGGTACGTGGCGATGGACGGCGTTTAACAGGCTTTGAACAGGCGCAGTGGCTTGCTTAAAACCAATACAGGAACCGCCCTCCATTCAGTTGTAATTAAGAAATGGAAAGTACACAAATAAGGCTTGTAAGTGGGAGTGTGGTTACCAGTGTCGTCCCATCGTGCCTGCGTCGTATCCCATCGTGCCATCACCCGTGTGGTTGCGCCACATTGTCGCATGTGGGTGGGCGCTGTTTCGGACACAGGCGGCTTGTCGTCGTGGGGAGGGATCGGCGTGTTTTGGATGCTGCGTGGGGCGACGGGTGGTGACGACGGGATGACGAGGCGCTAGGGCGCTCGGGGCGTGTTAGACAGAGGCCGGGCAGGTGTGATATGGCGAGAGCACGCGCGCGGTGACTCGAGGTTGTCGAGGTGTTCTACAGAATCGGCGAACACCCCGTTTCGAAGGAAGAAGCGTAGGACGATGGCGACCTTTGCTTTCGACATGTCGTCTACTACGGAATGATCTGCATACGCCGACCGTCGCGATATTCTGTAATCTCTCGTCAGCATCGCCCTCCGCAGCCTTGATGATGCGATCAGACAGACATGTACGTTAAACCTTCGAAAGCGTGCAAATGCAGACATTATTATCACGCGTCTGGGAAAGAGAGGAGCAGTCAGCGCCGGGCCACGTACTGTGTTCGTCAGCTCATATTCGCTGGAGGAGGAAAATTCACTGTCTTCTGATGAAACACACCCCATGCGACCGCGCTGTTAGTGCTGCTCGTTCCGTCTGACCACATCTCCGTTTCCCTTGAAAACCGGGATTTACTCAGCATCTCAGTCAGCGCGATGACAGTGCCCCCCGTTTGGAGGCTAGTCCTTTCCGCAAGTGGTGTCTGTCAATCACTGACTTTCTGGGACCTGGATACCCTCCGCAAGAATTTGATGTTCACGCATCGGCATCCCGGCATCCCGAACCCCACAGGATGATCCTGCGTGAGCATCCCCCTCGTTTCAGATATGGATATCATGATCAGAAGCATATATAACGAGCCATCCGAGCCATGTACCCCATCCCAACTTCCCATTACCTCCCTCCATCATCTTGATCAAGTCCCACTGTAATCATGGTCCTCAAACTCTACGGTTTCCCCAGGTCCACTTGCACCCGTCTCGTTGCCTTGATCTGCAAAGAAAAGGAGATCCCCTACGAGCTCGTTCTCATCGATCTCGCCAAGCGCGAACACAAGAACCCCGAGTACCTCAAGATCCAGCCATTCGGCCAGATTCCTTACATCGTGCGTTGAACGACACGAGTTCGATGCGGGGACGCTGACCGATGATTGCATTTCTCTCACAAGGATGACGACGGTTTCATCGTCTACGAGTCCCGCGCTATCGCTCGCTACTTGATCAAGAAATATCCTAACCAGGGAACTGTTGGCCTCATTCCCACCGATCTCAAGGAGGAGGCCTTGTTCGAACAAGCGGCCTCTGTCGAGGTCTCCCACTTTAACCCTCACGCTGGTCCTCTCGTGTACGAGAAGTTTTTCAAGGTGTATGTATATATGCGTCTGCACGAGTGTCCGATTTCTGATCATCGTGTTACAGGCACTCTGGTGGCAAGACAGACGAAGCCAAAGCCGACGAACACCTCAAAAACCTTGAGACTCGGCTCGATGTGTACGAAACCATCCTCGGCAAGCAGGACTACTTGGCTGGCAACGTACGTCGATGATCGCGCCGGTGTTTGATCTGCCGATCGCTCATGAGCTTGCAGAAAGTGACCCTCGCTGACCTCCAGCACTTGCCTTACGGAAGCGCGCTCTACATCATTAAGCACGGCGATGTGCTTGAGAAGAGGCCCAACGTAGCCAGGTACGGGACTTGCGAGCCAGTCATGCAATTTGTGTTCACATGGTGTTCGATTCTAGGTGGTGGAAGGCAATTTCTAGCAGGCCTGCTTGGGAAGCTGTCAAGAACGGAGCTTGATGAAGTAGTAACTTGAGCGAAAGAAGGTACATGCACGGGCCCCAATTGTCGATCGTCGTGTACTCGCTGGTTTTGATCTGTACTATAATCCGATATTTTTGTGCAAGGAGTATCAGCGTGCTTGACAGTTCGCGGCACTGCTACCACGAGACAGCTCTATACTTGGAGAGTCGAGGGTGTGACACAGGGTCGATCCTAGATCTGACATTACCTGCCACGGTCATATTTTAGCTCCAAGAGATGCGGAGGAGTGTCCACGGGATCTACTATTGATCACTTGAGTGGATGAATATTGCCTCGCAAAAGGGCAGTCCGTCAGCAAAAACGTCTTGCATCTCTGGTTGTGCACGGTCCTGTATGGAGGAACGGCTGCCTTCCTTCGCAGGGAAACCTGCGTAACGTGACAAGCTGAAGATTATCAGGGTCAAAATGTGCACAGCAAATCCGATGAGATGAACTTCACAGCATGGCCCATCATACGCACAGCCCAGTCATAGAGGCTATTTCATCCTCGGATGCTGTGGTAATGGGTCAATCGCTGCTTCCCACCAAAGTTACCGGCGCAGACATGACCGGGTCAGTCTGACGTTGGACGGACTTGAACTTGAATACGGCAAATATTTGATGGCACGTCTCGGCTGAGCACCTAGCAGTCCCGACGACATTATCTACTGCATCAAGAGATGAGAGCGAGTTTTCCCGGCTCGTGTGAGGGAGATCTGCCTATGAAAATGCACGGGGTGTCGGTTTTGGAGTGGTATCGATGCGAGGGCGCCACATTTCCCAAAAGGCAGAATCGTGGGGTTTCCGGGCCTCGCCGGGCGTGTTCCGCACTCTGTTTCACGTCCACCACATGAACGTTCGCTCAACACTTGTCCACGTTACGCTCTGGTGTGTACAACGTGACACGTATTTACTCCATTTACGCTGATCGATCTCACTTCGTATCTCGCATCGTCAGACACCGATACCCATTGTAAATTCCCCCCAAAACCTTCGCGCTCCTTTGCCTTTCACCATCTCCAATGGCGCCACGTCGCGTGCCCCAATCTTTCAACTCCTTGAGCCCACAGGACGCTTTCGCCTCCTCGACGCCCTCCTCGCCCGCCAACGTTGCCTTTCCACTGGCACGCTCGAGCTCTCCCTCGGGCATCTCCCAGTTCCTTTCAAAACCCTCAAAATGGTTTGGGAGGAAGACATCGGACCCGCGTTCCATCTCCATCGGCCCCGAGCCCAGGGCAAGTACCAGTTCAGTCAGGCGGCCCAAGATATCCAGACCCACAGACCCTCGCCCCATCCTCTCGACCTTCCAGTCAGAGCCACTCGCTATGGATGCCACCAAGTAAGTGCTCCCTGTCATCCATTTGTTCTCGTCGCGTCCCGGGCCTTATATCCGGATCAATTACGCTTTTTCGTGGCTTTACTGACATCATCGCACACAGGTCCGTTGCAGAACTTACTTTTAAACCGAAGAAGTCACCCGAATCAAATTCAGCATACTCATCTTCTTCCCAACAACCTTCCTCCGACATTGACGGTGGTCTTGGAGACCTTCGCCACATATCTCGCAAAACTTGGTCCAGGTCCGCAGATGACCTCAGATGCTTCCCCGATCCATCTCATTCTACGGCCGATGTTTCCTTTCAGCACAGGATACAAGAGTACCGTAATAGAAGCAACAGCAGTGCTACTCTCCATCCCGCCGCTTCCACCAACAATGCTATCCCTCCTAGCCCAACGATCCAGTCTTGTCCGTCCGCCGTGGCCAATATATCTAATACCCCTCCCGATGACACTCTTATGAACGAACCTAATATATCCATATCCGTTTCCTCTCCCACCTCGGATGGCTTCGTTTTACCTGACGATTCGCCACCCACACCAAACGCTCGAATGCAGTCCTTCGCGCCGAGGTTACCGACAAAGCTATCTGCTTCCAAACTGGGTCTTTCTCCAAGTCCTAAAAGAAAAGGGTCAGGAGACTCGATGAAACCTCTCGACAGCGATAAATCCTCGGGCACTTCGACGGGCCGTGGAGTTTTCCCTTTCAGTCTCGCAGGTCCTTCTCACAAGCACTCGGCGCCAAATCTAGCTGCACAAGCTTCCGCAAACCAACCCTCTTCTTCGTTGCTAGCCCCACCTACCTCTCACGACGCGCCGGAAGTAGACGAAGGCATTATCTCGAGACGAACGTCTCAGATCACCTACAACACTGGATTCATCAATCGCCTCACAGACCCTGCGCCGATGATACAAGCTTACCAGAGACCCTACAGCACAGCTGCTAATTACGCCCTGGCGAAGGGCTGGAAACCATTTAAGGCTGAGCTTAAGGGGTCCAAGTTGTATTTCTATAAACCGCCAAGTGATAGAAGCGCTGCAATCAAGGAGTTATTTCCTACAGAGGTCGTCCCCCCCAGTCTCGAAGATGAGGCGGTCCCGGAATTGGACGTCTCCGAGGAAGTCGGGAGGTCAGGAAGGGGGAGAGAAGATGGTGTTGGGTCTATCGGAAGGAAGAAGCGAGCGTATTGGGGAAGAAGGACGCATCCCGAACTAGTGGTCAGCGAGGAGCACATCGTGAAGGGAACCTTCGAAGCACTCGTGCATGAAGCCGTGTTCGCAACGACGTTCGTCGTTCCTGCCGTGGACGGGAATTCCGAATGTGGGGAGCGTTTCGCCGATGGAAGAAGTCCCGAGTGGAAGGATTTCTCCTCTGCGACCATCCTTTGTCTCCCTTCCTTGGTGGACCAATCGAAGTTCGAGAACGAATTTACTCGCCTTTGCTCTAATTTGCTCAGTGGAGCAGACGAGGATACCAAAGAGACCGAACGCAGCAGAGTGGTTTGGATGGCTCAAGAATATGTCAGATTCTATGGTACCCCATCTGACCAGCCTGGCTGGCAAGAGTTCACGTCCAGCGCTATTCCCGGCTTTAACATTCTTCCTTTTTCCACTAATGGTGGTATGCCCAAGTCTGTTTCTACCCAGGCGATTTATACACCGTCTCCGAACCCGAACTTGGGAAGCCCGCAGATGGATGGTACGTGTGTGGTTTCTCCAAATCTCGGGACATTCTCGCCAAGACCTCCAGACGGCAGGATGGCTTCGTTGGTGGAAGCGCTAGGAACACCGGGCGTTCCACCCACTTCTCCAGGAAAGCCGCTCAATCCTCGACAGCAGCGCCCACAGCTTCCGTTCGCTGACACAGTGGAGCGATCGCCAAGGGTTTGGGCAATGCTCGCACAAGATGGCTTCTCTCGTGAAATCCTTTCGCTCCTCGATCCTCACTTTATTGCTCTCAGTCTCCAAACATTCCATCGACGCGCATTCCAGGATTTTCCCGACAATCTGACAGTTGACCATGTTCTCGGAGTGGACACCTCTCCTGGCGCTTCCGACGATGCCGGTGAGGTCCAGACGGGGTTGCCACATTCAGCCAAATTCTTTGGCAGCGGTGATCATCCCCACTGGCTGACGAAATTGCTTCTCATGCAAATCCTTGGTTCGGATTCATCCAATGCGAACAATTCGCACCTGGACCGAACGGCTCGCACGCACTCGCGCTCCGAAGTTATCTCAATTTGGGCCAGGGTTGGAGAACTCTGCCGTACCGCCGGAGACGAGTGTTCGTGGAAGGCTATATCGGCTGCGTTGTGTTCCCATCCCGTAGCGCGGTTGACGAAAGCCTGGAGGCGTGCTGACAGACAAAGTGTCATCGCTGTCGAATCGTGGATCTATCCCGAGAATGACGGGCAAGTGGCCACTGCGAAAGAGCCGATGATGACCGCTTGGGGCGGAGACACGAAGGAGCAGATGCGCTACGAACTAGATCGTGCGCGAAACGAGGTGGACGAACATTGGGCCACCGAGCCGCTTCTGAAGGCCAAGAACATATTCGAGGGTTTCAGGACGCGCTTTGCGCTCTGTTCCAGGGCGCCCGTCGAGAGTGCCTCGCTGTCGCCGGACATTGCCAAGTTGGTTTCGCTCTGGGAGGACTTGTCTGAAGGGGAAAACGTGCAGAATGCGTTTTCTCTGAAATTTCAGCGGTACGTTCTATCAAGTGAGGGTTTGGGAATGGACATTGATGCCGGTGTTAGTGTCGACCAGTTCATGTCCCTCTCCTTGGCTGCCGAGCCGAGGAGGAAAGGACTGTTCGAGCCATTGTTCTGGAGTCAGTCCACTGCGCCTCACACACACTGTCATCCTCTGGTTCCCCTTCTCTTTGTCGAACCCTTGCCCATTGTCTCACTTATCGATCGGGGTCAGGTGTGGAGAGGTCGTCTCGAGAGCGGGCCAACTAAACTGAGCGTGGAAGAGCTCCAACAACTTCGTAACATCGACACCTCTTTGCGTCCGTTCGGAAGAAATGACGCTTCAGCGAGTAAAGATAAATTGCTCAAAATCGGAGATGTCGATCTAGGAGGGACCGCTATTCCTGTGTATGACGGAGAGTTACTTCTCGTAGCACGACCAGACAGGGATGGCTCAGGCTCGCGACCCGCATCACGCGCTCCTTCTCGCCCGCCTAGTTCGGCGATCGAAACGTCGGGTAGCGATCGAACGATAGTTCGTACGCCGTCCATCCGAGTGAAACCAAGTTCTTCCCAAGGATTGGAGCGTAAGAGCAGCATGCAGCGAAGGAACTCTCTGCCTGCTATATCCCAACGTGCTAACCATCCCGTCATGACGGAGGTCTCTACCGAACGACCCATCCGAGTACTTGTGCAAGCCGGGACTCTGGATAGGCTGGTGAACGTGCTCATCCATGGTCTCAAAGGCGTTTCGGTTGCAGTTGCGGATGATAACGGGGAAACATCATTGCGGGATGGGAATACCAGAGATTTAGTCGTCGATCACTCCGAGTTTGCGCGGGTGTGGTGGAATGTATTCCGCAGCTTCGTGACGCCGATCGTATTTTTCGAGGTGAGCCTGAGTTTTCTTTGGTACATTTTCTCGGTTTCTCACAAGATGTAGTTTTTGCGCAAACGGTTCGTAGGGAGTCGACCCTCTGCCAACACCTCGACGAACGCGCCGATCCACGTTGTACAATACCGTTCTGAAATCTTTGGAGCTATCAAAGAGTGGATAACCACCGGTGGGGGTGCGCAGGACTGTCTAGATGATGTCCAGCTCTACGAGACGGTTAAAGCCTTTTTGGAAGCACCGCTGGATCGTTCGGTGCCCGACTGCCCTCCAGCCGACGATGACGCTGAACTTGCCCAAGCCTGGGATGAATTGGAAGTGACGAGGAAGGACACGTTGTCGACGTTTATATCCCATACCTTGCGTCCACCAGCGCTCGCCGTTGCTGTCCTTCGATCCACAGGGACGGTTTCGCAAAATCGAAATTTCGGGAATCAAGCACCAGATTTCGATCGGGTTACTGCTGAAGATTTGGTGGAGAATTTCAACGCCATGGGTTATGCTGCATTCAGTAACGTCTCGGAAGAAGTGCGTATTTTCCGTTGGTATGACTGTTCTTCTATTGACGTTTGTATCCCAGGATTTGTTCATCACTGCTGACTTGCTAGAGGTGCAGAGCGCTGACCGGACGGGTTGGTTCTCTGCGCGGGAGAGCAACTCCTTGGATGACATCGACATTCAGACGATGTACTCACATCTCATGGAGGTCGAGCCATCGTCGATGATATCCGACTCTCAGGACTCCGTTTACCGTCTCCTTCCGCCAAGCGTCCGGAGCTGTATACGGGCTTACAACATCCTCCGCAAATGGACGATCTCGAAGCTCGTGGCGCCGAAACTTGGCATCCGGAACCGGCAGGCGCGCATGGACCTGTGTTTACGAGCCATCGAAATTGCTCGTCTGCGCAGCCTTGAGGGTGGCGCTATTCTTTCCGAGACTCACGAACGACCCGTCGTACGATCGTTTGTTGAAGCCGTCCTCACCGCCGCCATCATTAGCCCCGAGAGTCGGATGCATCATCGTCCGTGGCAAAACGTGGCCAGTATCCGTGGTGTCCACTGCGATAGTCTCGGCGGTCTGTTATCGCGACCGACGGTTCCGAAGAAGTTGTATGGAGATTCGCTGATCGTCGATATTAGTTGGCTTCTGGAACGTATGCTCGAGATTGTCAGTATACCGAATGCCGTGATGATATCACCGGAGGATCCGCAATCTATTATTAATCTGGATAAGCGCAGGTCAGGATTTTCTTTTATGGGGGGTCGCCGATGTTTGCGGTGTGCTGACGTGTTCTCAAGACATTTGTGCGACGTCATACTCAACACGCCGACGTTGCACAGCAAGCGTGGGCTTTCCAGGGAGGATGTCGATCGACGGGATTTTGAGCGCCTGAACAATATCGAAAAGGAAGTGGGCGTCCTTCACTTTGATCTTCGCGGTATCAAGGAGGAAGCACAGCGAGAAGCCTTTCAAGCCCAAACTAGTGGTTCTGCTTCCGCGAAAAAGGTCGTCCGACCTTTCCAACGTCTTGTCACGCTCCAGCACGAAAAGAGCAAACGAGACAGGTACTTGTACGATCGGCTCAGCAGAGACAAGAAGCAGGAGCAGTTGCGGATGGAACGGCGGGACGAGTACCTGAACAAGGTGATGCGGCCCCGAAAACCGATGACTCAGGCCCAGAAGCAGCATCGTATGAAGAAGAGCTACTCGTCTGCGTTCTTCCAGTTGATGCGACCCATTTCGAGCGCGTTTACGGACCATACGTTGGTTGCGAAAAAGTCGCCCGCAGAGCTGGATTTCACGCCGTCGGGGAAACCGTCGCTGGTGCTCTCCATCGTGGGTGCCAAAGTGGCTCATTTTATCAACAATGAAAGGTCGTATATGTTCCAGCTGGATACGGAAGAGGGAGAGCAGTATTTGCTGCAGGCTTTTTCGAGGCTGGAGATGACGAGATGGTTAGATACGATCACGAACGTGTCCAAGGTTGCTGCGAAGCGACGTCTGACGTACCTCGGCAACTCTCCTAAACCTCAGTTGTCTGATCATATTATAGATCCTGTAGGGACACCGTCGACCTCCCGGGATCCAGCTGCTGGTGGGTGTTTCTTTGATTTCCTCGGCCAAGATAGCGGTGCTGACGAGACGCCACCTAGTCTTTGGTGTGGAACTCGAGTTCTTGCTTGAACGTGAAGCAGATGGGGAAGAAATCCTGCCTGGCACGGTCCCTTCTGTAATTGCGAGCTGTCTGCTGGAAGTGGAGGCCCGTGGGTTGAGTGAAGTTGGAATTTGTGAGTCTGTCTTGCCGTCGTGGAGGCGAGAGCTGTCTTTTGACGTCGATGCGTCCTAGACCGTATTGCAGGAGCTACTTCTGAAATCAATGCCCTCCGTGACGCGTTCAACAGGGGTGAAATGCCTATTACTGATAGCTCGGATATCTATGCGATCGGTGACTTGATCAAGTCATGGTTTAGGCTTTTACCAGAGCCTGTGTTCCCTTCGTCGGCGTACTTTGCCATGATCGAAGCTATCAGTACGTCTGTTTCTTTGTCCCGTATACCCCTCTGATTCCCCGTGTCGTTACAGAGGTGGAAAACCTGCATGCACGGTTGTCGAGCATCCGAGGTGTCGTTCGTGCGCTACCACGTGCCAACTTTGATTTACTGAAGCGTGTAGCTGAACATCTCGACAAGTGCGTCTTTTCTTTCTTTCTTGGCGACATTGCGCATTCAGCTTACTGTTGCACCGCAGAGTCACCGACTTTGAGGAGCAGAACCACATGACGGCGGAAGCGCTCGCGATCGTGTTCAGTCCGAACCTGCTGCGAGCGCCTCAAAACGACTTTGCGCTCATCCTCGCCAATATGGGGCATACGCACAAACTTGTCAAGGCTCTCATCACTCATGTGCGTCGCTGGATCGAGGGATACGAGCGTGACGCTGACTCTGAAACGTAGTTCCATGTCATATTTGACGAAGATTACGAGGCAGAAAACGATGTCGAAGAAGACGATATGGAAGCGCCGATCCTGGAGGAAGAAGAGGAAGGAGACATTCCTCCATCCCAATCGACGCATACTGGGGGTGGAGAGTGGTAAACCAACGCTGGTGGTTTGTACACGCTCATTGGGAGGCATCTTTCAAATCTTTCAACTTTGGTGGACACTCGTGTTGTGTTACTTTTTTCTGGCACTCTTTCTTCTAGCCTTTTTCTCGCTCCCTTTTTTCAGTTTGCGGCACATTTATCATGGACATGTACAATTCCCAATCACACGGCACTCCCCTCTGACTTTTATTACATCTCGCTTCCACTCTTCCTTTTCTTTTTAGTTAATATGTTGGTCCATCATCGATTCATCCATTAGTCGGAACTGGCACAAATTTATTATTGTACTGCAGTCTAGCTAAACTTGCCCCGCCAAGTAAACATGATACCTGTCTAGTCATCTTCATCCCAGTTGCCCGCTTGTTGAGGTACCTTTGGTCCGCCGGCAGGCTTGCTCATGATGATGCTATCCACGCTCAGCACCGAGACTGCAGCCTCCGTCCCAAGTTTTATAGCCCATGACTTGGCCGCGAGGGAATCGAGAATCTTGTAATCGGTGGCTACCAGCGTACCGTCCCGCTCGGCCTGGCGTCCTGCGATTAGCAATGGGTGACGATGGAGCCATGGCGGAACGCGTACCTCGACATCGACGCCCCAGGCCTCTCCGCCCTTTTGCTCATGCTTTGCCCACAGTCGACTAAGCACCTCGTTGCCCTCCGCGCCACCGAGCGCATTCTCTGCAAGCGTTCTCGGGACGACCTCCAGCGCGGTCGCATACCGCTTCACGGCATGCTGTGCGAGTCCCTTGAGCCCGCTCCCATACGCCTCCACGCGCCTCCCAAGCTCGAGTTCCGTGGCGCCCGCGCCCGGCACGAGCCTCGGATCTTTGAGCAGCGACTTGATCACGTTGACGCCGTCGTCGATCGCGCGTTCCAAGTCGTCCAGGTGGTTGGCCGTCGCGCCCCTCAACACGATCGTCGCCGTGCGCGTCTTTTCGGTCCGCGCGTCGTACCCCGGCTCGCCCTCGCTGAGTTGTCTGAGCACCGTGACGCGGTCTCCGCCGATTTCCTTGGTTTCGAAGACGTCGACGTAGCCGGCTTCTTCGGGGGTGGGTACGCCGATGCGTGCGAGGGGGGTGGCGTTGACGACGCGGCTTAGTCTGCGGAGGTCGAATTTGGAGAGGACTTTGAGGACGGCGATGTTGAATCTGTTAAGATAGTGGAGGGCGAGTTCGCCGACGGAGGATCCGGCGATGATGATCCTGACGCCAGAATCGGCGATCTCTTTGAAGATCTAGGCGTGTCGTGGGGGTGAGTTATTCCTGAGGGGGATGGCAAGCGCGCGCGAGTGCACCTTTTCAATCTGTTTCTCCTCTCCGCGGGTAAAGTTGAGCATTTCGTCGGCGTTTTTGATGAGGACGGTGCCCTTGGTTTCGGTTTGGGCGATGTCGAGCGCGGTCGTGAAGACGGCGACTTTGGCTTTGGTGACTTTTTTGACGATGCCCTCTGGTTCGCGGCCGAACACCATGCCTTGGATTACACGACTGCCGGAGAGGTTTCCTCCCATGATTTTGACGACGCGTACGTTGTCCACGTTGAAGTTTTTTGGGTTCTTTGGCATGACGGCCAGTGCAGCTTCTGCGACGAGTGCGGACAGGGTGTCTTCGAATCCATATTGTTTTGATGCGATGGCAGGCTTGAGTGCTTCTGCAAGCGACGATGGGGTGAACGGAGAGGGGAGGCTAGATGTCGATAGATCTTGAAGGCTGTTAGTTGCGTTTTACGACGCGCCATTGGGACAAGGAACGCACTCTCGAGCTCGGCGAGCGCCTTCGCGCATGCGAGTTCGTACCCTTTGATGACTTCGCTCGGATGTAGCCCCATGATGAGGAGGTATTCTGCTTTCTTGAGCAGTTCGCCCGCAAAGATGATCACGGTGTTGGTTGCGTCACCCATCTAGGCATGGTCAGGGGGGCGTGGTCTGGTACGAAGCACGGACCTCGGATTCCTGGGCATGGGATGCCATCACGAGCAGCTTTGCAGCCGGATGTACGACTTCGACCTCCTTGATGATGGTCGCCGCATCGGACGTGACGAACAATCGACCGAGATGGTTGATCAAGAGTTTATTGCGGCCTTGTTCGCGGTTCAGTGGAACGCACGGGGACGACGGCCGTCATCCGACGCACCGTTTGGCCCGAAACTCGTCCGCACGAGATCTGATAGCTCCGCAACGGCCTGGATGTTGCGCAGAACGGCTTCTTCGAGTCCTTGGAGATGCTAGGGTCGTCGATCGGTCAGTTGGTGCAGCGATCAAAGGTCGGGCCATCGCACCTTGTAGCCTTCCTTGAAGAGCTGGACGTTGTTGGCTTTTGGGACTTTGAGCGACATTGTGGACGATGTGCAGACCAAGTGATCGCGAGACGGTTGGACTCCGCGAAACTCTCACCTTGACACTCGTCATTTATAGTGGTTGGGATGGTGCTCAAGATACTCGGCGCGGTGGCCAATACGCTGTTGCCTTCGTCGTATTATGTGCATGTGTTCGTATCCATCATTGCGGTCGTCGTCGTTCACGCCTTTGCACAAGGACGCACAACAAATCGGGAGCGCGATATGCATGCGCGTGTCGTCCTCGTCACAGTGAGTCCTCGTTCTCCTCGTTCTCCAATACCGTATCCTTCATGCCAGACAGGGCGGTTTTACCCCCCTCGGGCTGACACTCGTCCAAAATTTGGCTCAACGAGGCGCACACATCATCGCACTCTCCCCTAAACCAATCGACCACCCCGAAGTGGGGATTCTCATCGACCTCATGCGCTCCACGACCAAGAACGACCACATTTACGCAGAAGAATGCGACCTATCTTCCTCGGCTTCCGTCCGCTCGTTCTGTACGGGGTTCGTCACGGGGAAGGACACCCGTCTGGACGCGATCGTCTTTGCACACGAATACCCACCGATAGGCTCACTCCTGGCCTCTGACGACCCTGCGGAACTCGCACAGCGTCGACGAGCGTCGTCGTTGGCCACGTTTTTGATGATTACGCTGCTGCTCCCCGTCCTGCTCGTCGCCCCGATGGAACGTGATATCCGCATCATCAACGTCGTCAACCCGTTTTATGCAGCTGCAGCCTTGACGTATTCGCTGACAGGCGTGCTTGCGCCAACCGCTCCGCTATTCAAGCAGGAAGGTCGGAGGTCTCTCGAAACGGTCATCTTCATGCGCCATCTGCAGCGCGTGCTAGACGCGCTTCCGTCCGGTGGTCAGGTGCCCAAAACGGACGAGACGTCCGTTCGTGTGGTGAGCGACAAGGTTCAAAAATCGAATATCGTCGCTGTTTCTGTTTGTCCTGGAATCAGTCGCGCGGATACTGTTGCCTCACTTTTGAAGGCGAGCGGCACCCAAGCGCGACGGTCTATCCTCGGGACAGTCATGTAAGTCGCTCTTGGGCTCGGTTCCCCGCCATTCCTCACAGTTTACTTTAGCTATTTCGTCGCGCAGCCACTCTTGAGATTGTCGACCAAATCGCAGATGGCTACAGTTCAATCGATACTGCACGTGCTCTTCCTCCCGACGCCGTTCAAGAGCTCGCCAACTCCTGCTGTCACTGAGAATGCCCCAGAGGAGGTTTTGAAGGCGGGAGCCTTGTACCGAGAATGTGCAGTGGTCCAAGTGCGAATACCCACCCCGGACGGCACACCTTCGGGAAGTGAAGAGCAGAAAGACGGACCGATGCCAGAGGATGGGGAGCTAGGTGGCGTGCACCTGGGTCAATCCGTCTGGGAGTCTTTCGAGGTTGCGCTGAAAGAGTGGGAGAAGACTGTTCCTGCTTCTGACAAGGGAGCTGCTGGTGACGATGTGCCATCGGTGGATACCCCTACTAGCTCCTAGTAGGACTATTCTTTGGGGCTTTGCATATGTACTGATCAGCTCGATAGACGGCTGTTACGACCCAGGACACTAGACATCACTTTCTGTTTCTGTCAAGTGACATCGTCGTGGATTACACCAGATAATTTATCGATCAACAAAAAAACCACTGGTAAATATAATAAACTGATGCCGTATGTAAATATCGACGTCTATCCTACGAATGTTCTGACAGGAAGAATCATGCCTCATCACGCTCCAGCGCGTCAGCTACTGATTCAAGCGCCACCTTGGGCTTCAAGAGAGTGGTAGTCTTGAACTCGACGACGTCGCCCTGGACCACTTTTTCTGACCTCTGCAGACCTAGTGCGGTCGTGCAGAGTATGGGCATCCCTTGCGGGTCGTCGCCATGTGTCTCGAAATTGTCCAGGGTGGCTCCATCGAACTTGTCACCCGAAGTCGCGTTTGTAGGCCACAGGTCAGCCGACGTCACCTCCTCGCCAATCGCCTTGTTCAACCGTGAGGCCATCTTGACGATGTTGGAGATGCGTTCGCCAAACTTTTGGGTGAATGCGCGATAGGCCTCCTCGTAGCTCATGGTGCATCCGGCCGCGACCAGGATGATGACGAGTGTGTCGGAGATGTGCGCAACCATGGTCGCGTGGAGGTCGCCTTCCTGCTGGGCCACCTTTTGTGCATGTGCACGTGTCAAGGCACGCCAGCGACCGCCCACAGCCTGCGGTTCTATAGAGTCGTCAGAGCAAGCAATGCGCTGAAATGATGAGATTCACCTGTTGCGCGGATGTCGTTGTAGATCTCTGCAAGCGGCTGCTCGGCCTGGAGGCCGTCAAAGTCCCAGGTCATGATGATCCAGCGGGAAAACTCGACTGTTGCGCCCTGCATGGCGATCTGCACGAGGAGTGGGTCCTCGCCGTGCAATACGGTGGCGAGGAAATGTGTCAGGGTGGAGCCCATGAGCTCGCTTATCTTGGTGCCGGCCTCCTTTATCTCGTCTGCGTGCGCCGGCTGGCGTGCAAAGTCAAAGGAGTCGGAGATGAAGGCGGAGCTCTGCAGGATCTCGACGTTGAGCGCGTCGACGAGGGAGATGACCTCGGCGCCAGAGAGCGTGTCGGCCTTTGTGAGGTAGACCTGGGCGCCCTTGAGTTCGCGGGTGCGGGTCTCGAGGAGGGCGGTGAGCTCGTCGTGCTTTGTCTGCGCGTGCTGGAGCTCGTTGCGGAGGTTCCTGAGCTCGCCGTCCTTGCTGTCGAGCTGGCGTCTGACCCCGCCGAGCTCTGCGGTCAGCCGCTGGCTCTGCGCGAGCGCCCTGCCCTTTTCGTCGTCCTCCCGCCGCAGGGCCTGCTGCGCCGCCGCCCGCTCCTCCTGCGTCCGCTTGAGCGACTGCGAGACGGCGCCGGTCTCGTCGACGGCGCGCTGGTGCGACGCCTTCAGCTGCGCGACTTCCTCTTTTAGCCGTCGGGTTTCTTCGGCTGCCCCCTGCACCGACTCCTCGAGCTTCCTGACCCTCGCCCTCTCCCTCTCCTCCTCCTCCTTCGGCCTCCCGCTCGTGAGGAAGCCCTTTATGCGGAAGCCGCGCAGTGGCATGACGCGCCAGACGACCCAAGGTAGACCCGCAAATGCAATAGGAAAAACCCAGTATTTGGATGGCGTAAACGCAAACGTCGACAAGTTCATAGCGATTCCTGGCTTGTTCAGGCTCGCGACAAGGTGGTCGTCAGCCATTTGAAGCCGCTTCGGTTGTTTGTTGCGGACATGTGGCGGGGGTGCTATGGGGGCGTGTGTGCGATACCCGGCCGTGCGCCTCGTGTGTGACTCGGGCACTTGCGATCAGCAGGTTCCTCCTGGGAAGGACACGCCTCGTTGTGTCGGCGTTTTCTTGCCAAGGGGGTGTTTCATTTCGTCACTGGGCGTTGCTAGCCTGTTGCCATGTCGTGGTGAGCACCCGTCCTCGTGTCAATCGCCGCGCAGCTGATAGCGCGACTCCACCAGGTAAATCGAAGTTGGCTCTGATGATAATGAATGCCGTCTTCAACCTCCAGTTTCACGCCCTGCAATGCGTGCCCATCAGATAAAAGGCCGTTGCCCCTCAGCAATCTGCCCGAGCCACCTTACGCGCATTGTCTGTCCCATAACGACGACAGCGAACAAATTACGTCGTCATCTTAACCGTCCCCCTTGGTGCGATGCTCTCCCGAAAGCCTTACCAAGGCCGTTTACGCGGCCTCGTCGTTGCGTTCGATGTGGGCACAACGTACAGCGGTGTGTCGTACGCCATTCTGGACCCAGGCGAAGTCCCAAAGATACAAGGCGTCACGAGGTCCGTCATCCTCGTGCTAGACCACGTTTATGCTTGCCGCTGATCGAGGTAACGCTTCAAGGTATCCGGCGCAGGAGCACGTAGGCGGCGATTGCAAGATACCGTCTATCCTGTATTACGACCAGCATGGTACCCCTCGTGCCTTTGGTGCAGAGGCGCTGCAGGATCACATCATTGAGCAAGCAGAGGACGAGCAATGGGTCAAGCTCGAGTGGTGCGTGTTCAACCCTGACCGCCATCAGTGTGGTCTGACCCGTTGCCAGGTGGAAGTTACACCTCCGTGCAAAGCATCTCGCCGCTTCCCATATCGCCGACGATGATCTCCCCCCCATTCCGTTTGGAAAATCAGCTGTCGACGTCCTGGCGGATTTCATGCGCTACTTGTTCCATTGCATGCAAAAGTACATCGAAGACTCGCATGGCACCAACCTCTGGAAGTCGGTCGAGAACCACATCGAGTATGTACTCACCCATCCGAACGGGTGGGAAGGACCACAGCAGAAACAGATCCGACGCGCTGCCGTAGTAGCGGGTCTCGTTTCGAGTTCGCCCGAGGGCCAGGATCGGGTTCACTTGCTGACGGAGGGTGAAGCGAGCTTGCACTATTGCGTATCCAACATCCTGGCGTCGGATGCGCTGTCAAGGATGCCTATCGTCGCTCCTGAACATTCTGGACAAGAAGAAGAGCAACCGCGTGAACAGGGCGTTGTCGTTATTGATGCTGGAGGAGGGACGATTGATTTGAGCGCGTATTCGATGAGCTTGTCCCCGGCGTCGTTTGAAGAGATCGCACCTGCTGAATGTGAGTACGCAGAAATGGGCGTTGTAGCGTCTAATTTAACAATCATCAGGTCGCTTGCAAGGATCCGTATTGGTTACCCGGAGGGCTGCCGTCCTGCTCAAAAGTAGGTTCCAAGTTACATTTACTGGCACGCCGACGCTCATGGCATTCACAGGGAGACTGGAAGGTTCAAAATATTGTAGCCCCGAAATCTTGAAACAGATGACAGATATTTTTGACAAGACGACCAAGCTTCGTCTCCGCAACGCCGAGGATCCCCAATACATAAAGTTTGGTACCGTCCGCGACAAAGACCCACAGTATGACATACGTTCAGGCCAGCTTCGACTCTCTGGGTAAGTTTACTTTCTCCAATAGGGTCGGATACTGATGTCGCTCTAGAAAAGTCGTCGCAGACCTGTTTGAACCATCCATTAGAGAGATCATCGATGCTTTCAGGAAGCAACAACAAGCGTCTTCGACCCCCATCACGGTATGATATACCTTGTGGCTTATCCCGCTCATCTTTTGACGTTTTTCAAGTCTGTCTTCCTAGTAGGGGGCTTTGCCGCAAGCGAGTGGTTGTTCTCGAGTCTCCGAAGATATTTCGAAGCTCTAAACATCAGCCTCTGCCGACCAGATAGTCATGTGTACGTTCTCAAAGACGATGCACGAACGACGGGCTCACCTCGGGATCAGGAACAAAGCTGTGGCGGATGGTGCAATATCTTATCATATCGACCACCTGGTTTCTTCCAGGGTCGCAAAGCTCACCTACGGTACCGACTGCAGCGTACCGTATAACCCGTCCGATAGCGAACACCGCGCGAGACAGAAGAACATCTACCGCGGGCCATCTGGGCAGCTAGCCCTTCCGAACGCCTTTGCGTCCATCCTAACGAAGGTGAGCCAACGGGATATGGTCGCGTCGCCACTCCTCGTGCTGACGGGAGACATGGCAAGGGCACACGTGTCGCCGAGAAGCAAGAATTCCAAGAGACCTTTGCTCTCCGTCGGTCGTCCCAAGCGGCATGTAACTCCCTGGAGATTGCTGTAACGTCCTATAGAGGAACCCTGGACCAACCGATATGGATGGACAGCGAGCGAGGTACGTGGGCCCGCGCAGGTCGTTCCACGTCGTCTTGAGCGGGCGTTTGTCGCAGATCAATTCTCGATGCTGTGTACCATACGCGCGGACACTACCAAGATGGCCAAGTCGCTCTCGCCGAAACGATCCGCCGAAGGGGCGTTGTACTATGCGTTGGAGATCAAGGTTGTATTGTTGTTTGGACTGACGGAGCTCGCTGCGCAGGTGAGCTGGATGGAGAACGTGAGTGTTTTTATGAATCTTGGGATCGATTTTTTGGCTGACGTATACGGGGCGTACAAGGGGGCTGAAGTCCGGTGAGTTTCTACCGAGTGATGTGGCGTTTAGATGTTGCTGACGAGAATGCGCGAAAGAACCCCGGCCGTGTTGGTGTACGATGATACCGCATGATACCGTATTACCCGCTGATTCGCGTTGCAATTGTAATAGTACTTTAGTAGATTGAGAAGCAAGAAAATGAAATGATGTGAAGTGTTAGACGTAGCGCCCAGTGATAGCAAGCTCCTCTTGGACCTTTCTGTCGTTTGCCTGGCGCCACCACACTACAAACGCCGGTTCACCCGCGCGCCGATCGAAGGCGCCGCCCTTCTAGTCGTAACCATCCACTCAGGACATCAGATCGACTATTGGAACTCTATGACAGTTTTTTTGGTCGATACGAACGAGAACTCAGTGAGCCAAATCCTAGTAGTGGCAGGAACTGACAACCACAACCGCCCGCCGCGCAGTGACTGCTTAGTTCAAAGGGGGCTTGAATCCTGCTCACATCCATCTCATACGCCATCCAGTTCCTGTAACGCTGGCAGAATGTGTTCCCCACGTTACTCGTGTTGACCACGACGCCGGTTACCTCAGTCGTGCTATCGCCCCTGATAGGGAACGTGAACTTCAGTGCCTCGTGAAGGCTACACACATCAACTCTCGATATAGTTTGTGATCTGTAAGCGGCCTATGCATGATGCACCCACAAGATCGTGATGGCCGTGTGCCACACTTGGGCTAGAGCACGTTCACAGTACATATTACAAGGTGCGGTCACACTGGGCTTATCCGACTCACTGGCAGGTCCCCATTACTTTGTGTCACGCTCGTTTCAGGGTTAGTTGGCGCTCATCAAGGATCTGACCACCCTACGATGGTGGCACTGATCGTTTCGCTGCAGTGTGTGTGAGCAGATCGAGGGGACACATGCCCACCGGATTATAAGCTCGTGACATTCAAGTTACCTTGTCAACCCACGTAGTCTCACCCGTTTCCCCCACCGAACACCATGTTTGCACGAGAGCCGTACGCGGGCCTGTCCCGCAAGTTGGTGTTGGCGTTTGACGTGGGCACCACTTTCAGTGGGGTTTCCTACTGCATACTCGATCCGGGCGAGATTCCGAAAATACACGGGGTGGCAAAGTAAGAGCTGGCGTTTTTATTTTTGTATCAGTGTTCGGATTCTGATCTCATAGATAGGTTTCCGGGGCAGGAGAGTACCGGTGGCGACAGCAGGATACCA